>CAUYUJ010014349.1:358880-456184 GCA_963575745.1 Prorocentrum cordatum | reverse complement strand
ACGCGAGCGCACGCACGCACGCACGCACACACGCGCACGCACGCGCACCAAAAACAGATCCGCCACAAACGCCACTTCCACCGCGCTTAGCGTGTACAGGGATGGCGCCTGGGCGGCGGCTCCAGGGCCCCACTAGCGGAGCCCCGCACGGGGCTTGTCTGTCTGTCTGTCTGTCTGTCTGTCACTCTGTCACTCTCTCTCTGTCTCTCTCTGTCTGTCTCTATCTCTCTCTCTCTCTCTCGCGCGCGCGTGCGTGCCCAACTTGGTCGTCGACGAGCGCCGTGCTGCAGGGGGCGCGCAACTCACTGACCCAGTTCCCTATCCTATTCCACGAAACAACGAACGCCACTTCCACCGCGCTTAGCGCGTACAGGGATGGCGCCTGCGCGGCTGCTCATGGGACTTCACTAGCGGAGCCCCACTAGGGACTCAATTTGTGGACCATCGTTCGATGACCGCGAACTGTGAACTGCTACGCGCCTGGCCCATTCAAGAAAAAACTGTGCCGCTTGTTTGTTTCGTTTGTTGGCGTCGCGTTCATGGCGGGCGCAATTGAGCGCGTTGGAATGCGCGCGCGTACACCGCGGGCGCAGGAAGCACGCGCCCAATTGCGGCATCGTCCAACGCGAAATTCGCCTGGGAGCGGCCGAACTCGCACCAAATTGCGCCGCGCTTGGAAATTATCAGAGTCGCAGACGCGCGAGCACTGCGACCGCGCGCGCCCTCACGCAAACCAACATTGGTCATCGACAAATACCATGCTGCAGGGGAAGCAGCTCAACAATTCGACAACCGAATTCTCCCGCCCCCCCCCGCCCCACGCACACACGCACACCACCCAAGCAAGCCCCCAGCCCATCGCAAACGCAACTTGGCGCCTGGGCGGCTGCTCCTGCGACTCCACTAGCGGAGCATCCAACGGGGGCTCGAATCGTTGATTCTCGCGCGATGGCCGCGAGCAGTCAAACTGCGCCCGGGCCATAAAAAAAAAGAGAAGCGGCTGCGCCGCTTATTTTTCTTTTCTTTTTTTTGGTGTGGTCTTCATGGTGTGGGGGGGCCGCTGCGCCGCTTCTCTCGTTTTTTTTTTTTTTTTTTTTTTTTTTTTTTTTTTTTTTTTTTTTTTTTTTTTTTTTTTTTTTTTTTTTTTTTTTTTTTTTTTTTTTTTTCATGGTGGGGGTTAAGGGGGAGGCACTGTTTTTGATGATGGTTGCGGTCTGGGGCCGCGCTCCGAAAAACGAACTTGGCAGGAAACCACCGCAGCCCCCAAAAAGTCATGCCGACCTTGATTCAGCTCGAAATTCCTGCTATCATACGCTTTTGGGGTGCATGCGCAGGAAGCAATGGCCAAATTGGGGCCTTGGCACGGCCGAACTCAAACGAATTGCGCCGCAATCGGAGAAGATCAGAATCGCTGCCGCGCTAGCACTGCGACCAAGTGCACTCGCACGAAGGCCCAGATTGATCAGCGACAAACGCCACGCTACAAGGGGCGCAGCTCCAAATTTCAGGACCCCCCACTAGCGCCACCACCACCGCTACCACCACCACCACCCCCGCCCGCCCCGCCCCGCCACCGCCACCCCGCCCAGCCCACCCGCCACCGACGCCAACACCCACCACGCCACGCACGCACGCGAGCGCACGCACGTACGCACGCACACACGCGCACGCACGCGCACCAAAAACAGATCCGCCACAAACGCCACTTCCACCGCGCTTAGAGTGTACAGGGATGGCGCCTGGGCGGCGGCTCCAGGGCCCCACTAGCGGAGCCCCGCGGCGGGACTTGTCTGCTGTCTGTTCTGTCCACTTTGTCACTCCTCTCTTTCTCTCTCTCTCTCTCTCTCTCTGTCTGTCTCTATCTCTCTCTCTCGCGCGCGTGCATGCCCAACTTGGTCGTCGACGAGCGCCGTGCTGCAGGGGGCGCGCAACTCACTGACCCAGTTCCCTATGCTATTCCACGAAACAACGAACGCCACTTCCACCGCGCTTAGCGCGTACAGGGATGGCGCCTGCGCGGCTGCTCATGGGACTCCACTAGCGGAGCCCCACTAGGGACTCAATTTGTGGACCATCGTCCGATGACCGCGAACTGTGAACTGCTACGCGCCTGGCCCATTCAAGAAAAAGCTGTGCCGCTTGTTTGTTTCGTTTGTTGGCGTCGCGTTCATGGCGGGCGCAATTGAGCGCGTTGGAATGCGCGCGCGTACACCGCGGGCGCAGGAAGCACGCGCCCAATTGCGGCATCGTCCAACGCGAAATTCGCCTGGGAGCGGCCGAACTCGCACCAAATTGTGCCGCGCTTGGAAATTATCAGAATCGCAGACGCGCGATCACTGCGACCGCGCGCGCGCCCTCGAGACGATCTGAGGCCTGGTCATCGAGAAATACGCATGCACGATTGGCTGCAGCTCAAACATTTTCGCGGGTTGACGCCGAATTCTCCCCCACCCCCCCCCGCCCCCGCACGGGCGCCACACACACGCGCAACCACCCAGGCAATCCCCAGCCCATTCGCAAAGCACTTCTTGCGCCTGGGCAGGCTGCTTCTGCGAACTCCACTAGCGGAAAGCCATCCAACGGGGGCTCGAATCGTTGATTCTAGCGCGATGAGCGCGAATGGCCGCGAGGCCTGTCTGCGCCCGGGCCATAAAAAATAAGTTGTTTTTTCGTGGTGGTGGTTAAAGGGGAGGCACTGTTTTTGATGATGGTTGCGGTCTGGGGCCGCGCTCCGAAAAACGAGCTTGGCAGGAAACCGCCGCAGCCCAAAAAAAGTCATGCCGACCTTGGTTCAGCTCGAAATTCCTGCTAAAAACGCTTTTGGGCGCATTCAGCGCGCGCGCAGGACGCAGTGGCCAAATTGTGGCCTTGGCACGGCCGAACTCAAACGAAATGCGCCGCAATCGGAGAAGATCAGAATCGCTGCCGCGCTAGCACTGCGACCAAGTGCACTCGCACGAAGGCCCAGATTGATCAGCGACAAACGCCACGCCACAGGGGACGCAGCTCCAAATTTCAGGACCCCCCACTAGCGCCACCACCACCGCTACCACCACCACCACCCCCGCCCGCCCCGCCCCGCCACCGCCACCCCGCCCAGCCCACCCACCCCCCACCACCGCCACCGACGCCAACACCTACCACGCCACGCACGCACGCGAGCGCACGCACGCACGCACGCACACACGCGCACGCTCGCGCACCAAACACAGATCCGCCACAAACGCCACCTCCACCGCGCTTAGCGTGTACAGGGATGGCGCCTGGGCGGTGGCTCCAGGGCCCCACTAGCGGAGCCCCGCACGGGGCTTGTCTGTCTGTCTGTCACTCTGTCACTCTCTCTCTCTCTCTCTCTCTCTCTCTCTGTCTGTCTTTATCTCTGTCTCTCTCTCTCTCTCTCTCTCTCGCGCGCGTGCATGCCCAACTTGGTCGTCGACGAGCGCCGTGCTGCAGGGGGCGCGCAACTCACTGACCCAGTTCCCTATCCTATTCCACGAAACAAGGAACGCCACTTCCACCGCGCTTAGCGTGTACAGGGATGGCGCCTGCGCGGCTGCTCATGGGACTCCACTAGCGGAGCCCCACTAGGGACTCAATTTGCGGGCGCAGGAAGCACGTGCCCAATTGCGGCATCGTCCAACGCGGATTTCGCCTGGGAGCGGCCGAACTCGCACCAAATTGCGCCGCGCTTGGAAATGATCAGAATCGCAGACGCGCGAGCAGTGCGACCGCGCGCGCCCTCACGCAAACCAACATTGGTCATCGACAAATACCATGCTGCAGGGGAAGCAGCTCAACAATTCGACGCCGAATTCTCTCCCCCCCCCCCCGCCCCACGCACGCACACACCACCCAAGCAAGCCCCCAGCCCATCGCAAGCACAACTTGGCGCCTGGGCGGCTGCTCCTGCGACTCCACTAGCGGAGCATCCAACGGGGGCTCGAATCGTTGATTCTCGCGCGATGGCCGCGAGGCGTCAAACTGCGCCCCGGCCATAAAAAAGAGAAGCGGCTGCGCCGCTTCTCTCTCTCTCTCTCTCTCTCTCTCTCTCTCTCTCTTTTTGTTGTGGTGTGGTGTTTATGGTGGTGGTGGGGGGGGGGGCTGCGCCGCTTCTTTTTTTTTTCATGGTGGAGGTTAAGGGGGAGGCACTGTTTTTGATGATGGTTGCGGTCTGGTGCCGCGCTCCGAAAAACGAACTTGGCAGGAAACCACTGCCGCCCAAAAAAAGTCATGCCGACCTTGATGCAGCTCGAAATTCCTGCTATCAAGCGCTTTTGGGGCGCATGCAGCGCGCGCGCAGGAGGCAGTGGCCAAGTTGGGGCCTTGGCACGGCCGAACTCAAACGAATTGCGCCGCAATCGGAAACGATCAGAATCGCTGCCGCGCTAGCATTGCGACCAAGTGCACTCGCACGAAGGTCCAGATTGATCAGCGACGAACGCCACGCTACAGGGGGCACAGCTCCAAATTTCAGGACCCCCCACTAGCGCCACCACCACCGCTACCACCACCACCACCCCCGCCCGCCCCGCCCCGCCACCGCCACCCCGCCCAGCCCGCCCACCCACCACCACCGCCACCGCATGACGCGTCCACACCCGCGCAGCGCCACGCAACATGACGCGCGCGCACGCACGTCCACGCACGCACACACGCGCACGCATCGACGCACCAAAAAGATCCGCCACAAACGCCACTTCCACACACCGCGCGCATCGTGGACAAAAAACAAAAAACAACAAGATAAAAAACAAAAAAGCAAAAAAACAAAACAACAAAAACAACAAGATCACAAGGATGTGCGCCTGGGCGCGGCTCTCAGGGCCCCACTAGGCGAGCCGCACGGGGCTTGTCTGTCTGTCTGTCTGTCTGTCTGTCTGTCACTCTCTCTCTCTCTGTCTGTCTCTATCTCTGTCTCTGTCTCTCTCTCTCTCTCTCTCTCTCTCTCGCGCGCGTGCATGCCCAACTTGGTCGTCGACGAACGCCGTGCTGCAGGGGGCGCGCAACTCACTGACCCAATTCACCCAGGTCCCTATCCTATTCCACGAAACAAGGAACGCCACTTCCACCGCGCTTAGCGTGTACAGGGATGGCGCCTACGCGGCTGCTCATGGGACTCCACTAGCGGAGCCCCACTAGGGACTCAATTTGTGGACCATCGTTCGATGACCGCGAACTGTGAACTGCTGGGCGCCTGGCCCATTTAAGAAAAAGCTGCGCCGCTTGTTTGTTTCGTTTGTTGGCGTCGCGTTCATGGCGGGCGCAATTGAGCGCGTTGGAATGCGCGCGCGTGCACCGCGGGCGCAGGAAGCACGCGCCCAATTGCGGCATCGTCCAACGCGAAATTCGCCTGGGAGCGGCCGAACTCGCACCAAATTGCGCCGCGCTTGGAAATTATCAGAATCGCATACGCGCGAGCACTGCGACCGCGCGCGCCCTCACGCAAACCAACATTGGTCATCGACAAATACCATGCTGCAGGGGAAGCAGCTCAACAATTCGACACCGAATTCTCCCCCCCCCCCCCCCGCCCCACGCACACACGCACCACCCAAGCAAGCCCCCAGCCCATCGCAAGCACAACTTGGCGCCTGGGCTGCTGTTCCTGCGACTCCACTAGCGGAGCATCCGACGGGGGCTCGAATCGTCGATTCTCGCGCGATGGCCGCGGGGCGTCAAACTGCGCCCGGGCCTGGAAAAAAAAGCGGCTGCGCCGCTTCTTTTTCTTTGGTGTGGTCTTCATGGTGGTGGTTGCGGGGGGGGGGAGGAGGGGGGCGGCTGCGCCGCTTCTCTCTCTCTAGCGCTCTCTCTCTCTCTCTCTCTCTCTTTTTCATGGTGGGGGTTAAGGGGGAGGCACTGTTTTTGATGACGGTTGCGGTCTGGGGCCGCGCTCCGAAAAACGAACTTGGCAGGAAACCACTGCAGCCCCAAAAAAGTCATGCCGACCTTGATTCAGCTCGAAATTCCTGCTATCAAACGCTTTTGGGGCGCATGCGCAGGAAGCAGTGGCCAACTTGTGGCCTTGGCACGGCCGAACTCAAACGAGTTGCGCCGCAATCGGAGAAGATCAGAATCGCTGCCGCGCTAGCACTGCGACCAAGTGCACTCGCACGAAGGCCCAGATTGATCAGCGACAAACGCCACGCTACAGGGGGCGCAGCTCCAAATTTCAGGACCCCCCACTAGCGCCACCACCACCACCACCACCACCGCCCCCGCCCGCCCCGCCCCGCCACCGCCACCCCGCCCAGCCCACCCACCCACCACCACCGCCACCGACGCCAACACCCACCACGCCACGCACGCACGCGAGCGCACGCCCGCACGCCCGCACGCACGCGCACGCACGCGCACCAAAAACAGAACCGCCACGAACGCCACTTCCACCGCGCTTAGCGTGTACAGGGATGGCGCCTGGGCGGCGGCTCCAGAGCCCCACTAGCGAGCAGACGAGGCAGAAGCAAAGAAAAATAAGAAGAAGAAGAGACTAGCGCCCCGCTGTCTGCTTGTCTGTCTGTCTGTCTGTCTGTCTGTCTGTCTGTCTGTCACTCTGTCACTCTCTCTCTCTCTCTCTCTGTCTCTATCTCTCTCTCTCTGTCTCTCTCTCTCTCTCTCTCTCGCGCGCGCGCGCATGCCCAACTTGGTCGTCGACGAGCGCCGTGCTGCAGGGGGCGCGCAACTCACTGACCCAGTTCCCTATCCTATTCCACGAAACAACGAACGCCACTTCCACCGCGCTTAGCGTGTACAGGGATGGCGCCTGCGCGGCTGCTCATGGCACCCCGCTAGCGGAGCCCCACTAGGGACTCAATTTGCCGACCATCGTTCGATGACCGCGAACTGTGAACTGCTACGCGCCTGGCCCATTTAAGAAAAAACTGTGCCGCTTGTTTGTTTCGTTGGTTGGCGTCGCGTTCATGGCGGGCGCGATTGAGCGCGTTGGAATGCGCGCGCGTACACCGCGGGCGCAGGAAGCACGCGCCCAATTGCGACATCGCCCAACGCGAAATTCGCCCGGGAGCGGCCGAACTCGTACCAAATTGCGCCGCGCTTGGAAATTATCAGAATCGCAGACGCGCGAGCACTGCGACCGCGCGCGCCCCCACGGAAACCAACATTGGTCATCGACAAATACCATGCTGCAGGGGAAGCAGCTCAACAATTCGACACCGAATTCTCCCCCCCCCCCACACACACACACACACTCACACACACGCACACACACACACACACACACACACACACACACACACACACACACACACACACACCACCCCACCCCACGCACACACACACCACCCAAGCAAGCCCCCAGCCCATCGCAAGCACAACTTGGCGCCTGGGCGGCTGCTCCTGCGAGTCCACTAGCGGAGCATCCAACGGGGGCTCGAATCGTCGATTCTCGCGCGATGGCCGCGAGGCGTCAAACTGCGCCCGGGCCTAGAAAAAAAAGAAGCGGCTGCGCCGCTTCTCTTTTTTTTTGGCGTGGTCTTCATGGTGGTGGTGGTGGGGTGGGGGGGGGGGGGGCGGCCACGCCGCTTTTCTTTTTTTGTTTTTTTCATGGCGGGGGTTAAGGGGGAGGCACTGTTTTTGATGATGGTTGCGGTCTGGGGCCGCGCTCCGAAAAACGAACTTGGCAGGAAACCGCTGCAGCCAAAAAAAAATCATGCCGACCTTGATTCAGCTCGAAATTCCTGCTATCAAAACGCTTTTGGGGCGCATGCAGCGCGCGCGCAGGAAGCAGTGGCCAAATTGGAGCCCTGGCACGGCCGAGCTCAAACGAATTGCGCCGCAATCGGAAACGATCAGAATCGCTGCCGCGCTAGCACTGCGACCAAGTGCACTCGCACGCAAGCCCAAATTGACCAGCGACAAACGCCACGCTACAGGGGGCGCAGCTCCAAATTTCAGGACCCCCCCACTAGCGCCACCACACCGCCACCACCGCCACCCCCCACCGCCCCGCCCCGCCACCACCACCCCGCCCAGCCCACCCACCCACCCACCGACCCTCCCACCACCACCACCACCACCGCCACCGACGCCAACACCCACCACGCCACGCACGCACGCGCACGCACGCACGCACGCACGCGCACGCACGCGCACAAAAAACAGATCCGCCACAAACGCCACTTCCACCGCGCTTAGCGTGTACAGGGATGGCGCCTGTGTGGCGGCTCCAGGGCCCCACTAGCGGAGCCCCGCGCGGGGCTCCAATGGTGGGTCCTCGCGCGATGGCGGCGGCGACGCGCCGAACTGTCATGAGCCCCGGCGGTGACTACAAGAGAGGCGGCTGCGCCGCTTTTCCGTCTCTCCGTCTCTCCGTCTGTCTGTCTGTCTGTCTGTCTGTCTGTCTGTCTGTCTGTCTGTCTGACGCCGAGCAGGCCCGCGAGCTCGCCCGCGCGCACCGCGTGCTCTCCTGCGGCCTGCAGGGCGAGCTGGCGCGGCAGCTGCGCGCGGCCGCTGGCTTGCGCTGAGCCGACCGCGGGCGGCGCGCTGGCGCCTGGCCACCTGGGGCAGCTGCGGCGGCGGCGGCGGCGGCGGCGCGCCGGCGCCGGGGCGCTGGCGGCGACTGCGGCGCCGGGGGCGCCTGAGGCTCCCGCGGCGACGGCGGCTGCGGCCGCGCTGTTCGGCGCGGCGCGGCGCGACGTGGGCGGCGGCGGCGCGGCGCGGCGCGGACGGCGGCGGCGCTGCTCGGCTGGCTGCGCCGGAGTCCTGCCGCGCCGGGCGCCACCGCGAGCCGGCGCTGCGCCGCTGCCACGAGCTGGCGTGGAGACAGGCGCGGCGGGCCGGCGCCTCGGGCGGCTGACGACCTGGCGACTTGGCGGCGGCGGCAGCGCCTCGGGCGCCTGGCGCCCCGGCGGCGGCGGCGGCGCACTGCTTGGCGGGCGGCCACCTGCTGTGCTGGCCGGCGGCTGGAGGGCTGCGCAGGGCGGGTGCCGCCGGGGCGTCGGCTTGGGTGCGGGCAATTCCCGCCCCCTGGGAGAAGTCCTGCTGGGATTTCTCCCGGGGTGGGGCGCCAGCAGCAGGCTGCGCCTGTGTGCTGGCGCGGGTTTGCCTGCGCCCTTGCTAATGCTCCTCCCCGAACAGACTTGGTGCGCAGAGTCTGTCTGTCTGTCTGTCTGTCTGTGTGTCTGTGTGTCTGTGTGTCTGTGTGTCTGTGTGTCTGTCTGTCTGTCTGTCTGTCTGTCTCTCTGTCTCTTTCTCTCTCTCTCTCTCTCTCTCTCACTCTCTCATTTTCTCTCCCTCGCGTGCAAGCCCAACTTGGTCGTCGACGAGCGCCGTGCTGCAGGGGGTGCAACTCACTGACCCAGTTCCCTATCCTATTCCACGGAACAACGAACGCCACTTCCACCGCGCTTAGCGTGTACAGGGATGGCGCCTGGGCGGCTGCTCATGGGACTCCACTAGCGGAGCTCCACTAGGGACTCAATTTGAGGACCATCGTTCGATGACCGCGAACTGTGAACTGCTACGCGCCTGGCCCATTCAAGAAAAAACTGCGCCGCTTGTTTGTTTCGTTTGTTGGCGTCGCGTTCATGGCGGGCGCGATTGAGCGCGTTGGAACGCGCGCGCGCACACCGCGGGCGCAGGAAGCACGTGCCCAATTGCAGCATCGTCCAACGCGAAATTCGCCGGGGGGCGGCGGAACTCGCACCTAATTGCGCCACGCTTGGAAATTATCAAAATCGCAGACGAGCGAGCAGTGCGACCGCGCGCACCCTCACACAAACCAACATTGATCATCGACGAAAACCATGCTGCAGGGGAAGCAGCTCAATAATTCTGCGGCGTCCGAAGGCCACTAGATAGTGGCCTTCGGACGGAGTGGTCGATGAGGAATGTGCCAAATTTCAATTCCACCTCTTCCTCACCACAGCCTTCCTTCCCAAGGACGTCCACAGCCTTCCCAAAACACGCTAAGTGAGGCGAACTAGGTTCCACGCTAAGTGTAAGACACTTAGCGTGTATAGACATTTTTCCCAATACACGCTATACATAGATACCTGACCGTATACTGTCACGCTGTTGTTTTTTTCGCCAGGCAGATGCCCGATCGCAAAATTTCATTCATTGCCCCACCTCGCCGTCCTCCTCCAACCACCTCCTCCTCCTCCTCCTCCTCCTCCTCCTCCTCCCCCTCCTACCGCGAAGTTGACCCCGGAGGAAGAGGAATCGAGCAGGAGGGCACTCTAAACGAGGTTTGGCGGCCTTCGAGGTCACCACGACGCCCACCCGCAGTCCTCGTCTTCCTCCTCCGCCTCTTCCTGCTCCCCCTCCTCCCCCAGTCTCCCCTCCCCCCCGCGCACATAAGCCGACGACGACAAGACTGGCGCGAGATGCGGCGGCGACGACGAAGCCAGCGGCGGCGCTGGCTTCCACAACGACGACGACCACACGACGACGACCAACCCCTGCGCGCTCCTGCCCTGCGCGGCCGGCTCCGGCAACGTGGAGAATGTGAGCTTCTCCTGCGGGGGGATCGGCTGAGGAATCGGTCAAGGAATCAATCGGGAATCGACCCCCATATCTCGTATCGATTCTGAGATCAATACAGGAATGCGGATTCTGCATCATGTCCACACCCATGTGTTTCGAGATGTCGAGGGATAATGCAGCACTCATCGTCGAAAGCGTTAATAATTCGGGCCCGAGGAGTCCTCGTCGATCGTCGGGGATTTTGATTCGATGCTATGCGCGTCCGAAGATCAAGAATCGATGGTCGATGATTGAGCACCATGGGTAGAGCAGGAAGGGGGGAGACGATGAAACACAGGAGCATGATGATGTCGGAAGAAGGACACGAAAGGAGGATGAGGGGAGGAACAAAGGAGTAGGCGGGGCGAGGGAGTACAGGATGAAGGGGATGAAAGGGAAGGAAAGGAAGGGAGGCAGCTGTCGTCGACTTTGTTGTCGAGGATCGAAATTCGATGTGCTTCCCAAAACGACTTTTGCACTAATGAGTGTCTTACTTATCTT
Source organism: Prorocentrum cordatum (assembly GCA_963575745.1). Taxonomy (NCBI): domain Eukaryota; class Dinophyceae; order Prorocentrales; family Prorocentraceae; genus Prorocentrum; species Prorocentrum cordatum. Next base: position 445,201 of record CAUYUJ010014349.1, on the reverse strand, counting down.
GCAAGGTAACTTGGCACCGGTGTCTGTCCGGCCGGCTCATCGCCGCCCGTCGCCGCCGTCGCCGTTGGGCCCAGGTGTCGATCCGCCCAGCTCGTCGCCGCCCGTGGCCGCGTTGCTATGCGTTGCATGCCTTTGCGCTGGTCTGAGTCATTTGGCGTTGCTTTGCGCAGCAGTGCGCTGCAACGTGTTGCATTGTTTCGTGTTGCATGTATTAGCGTTGTGTTGTGCTGCGTTGCACTGCGTTGCACTGCTGTGCATCGCGTTACGTCCGTTGATGTACATTGTCGCTGCGTTGCGTCGCGTTGTCTTGCTTGCGTTCTATTGCATTGGTTTGCGTGCCGTTGCTTTGCATTGCTTTGTGTTGCATCGAACCGCGCTGCGCATTGCTTTGCTTTGCCGTATGTTGCACCACGCGCCTCGCGCCATATGGATGGCACAACTCAGGCTGCGCCACGTTGATTGGCCACCTGGATGGCGCTACGTAGTTTGCGAGAAATCACTGGTCGGGGCCCAAGCTGGGTGACATCTGAGCGGTTTTGGCATTGTGACACTTTCTGAATCTCCAGAAGTGCCTGAGGAGGTCCAAAAGACCAATCATGTCCTCACAATTGTCGGCCAAGCCCCAATACCATCAAACAACAAACCGTGACGAACGACCTGTCTCAAGGACGAGCTCGATACTTCCGAGGGGTCCCAAACTGAACAACACTACGACGTGTGGCTGGCAGGAGGGAGACGGGATCGGGCAAGCCACGCGCGCTCACGCCATACCCGACCTCCTACCTGCTACCCCTTCATTGCTCGGATGTGTTCTCTATCCGTGGGCGCGTGTCATAGCGGACCTGGAACTCTCCATACGACCCCACCGTTTCATGCACGACTGGGAAACAAGGAGCTCCGCACATACCCTCCGCTTGACTGCGAGGGCCTACCTGCCTGGAGCGGTAGGGCCTTCCTGGCCTCGCCGCCGAATCGTCGGCGGAGGGACACTCCAAGGCTTGTAGGATCATGCCACATGCAAGTGAGAGGGAGAGGGCCGCAGGCCCGACGAAGCGTGCACCCCTTGCCGAGACCCGTGCGCCTGGGAAGGACAATCAACTCAATGCTGGCTGGCGTGGGAAGAACTCGACTGGCGCACTTCAATGCCTACTCCTTCACCTTGGCGTCGCGGTGGGTCTGGCATTGTTGTTGGTATTTCACCACGCCACTCCATTCTGCACGTGATCGGAAGCAGGTGGATGAAGGTGAAGGGCTGGGGAGCTCGGGTCGGGCCAAGTACTTCATGCTCTTGTCGGGGCGGCGGCGCGTAGGCGGGAGGCTTTGGACGCCCGAAATGGGTACGGAAAGAATGGGCACGATGCCCAACACCAAATGTTGTCCCAAACCAACAGCGGCCGCTGTTGGGCAGGCGGCCTTCTCTCGAATGGACACAGGCCGCGGCGGCGTGGACAGCGAATCCGGTTCAAAATGAACAGGAACTGCTGTTGGGCATTGGGTTGCACCTGGTCCTCGTGTCGCTACAAACCTCACCTTCGTGTACTCTTCTTGTGTATCAGGCCTAATAGAACTCCTACCAGGGGAATTACGAAAACATTAGTTTCAAACCTGGCCTTCGTGTCTTTCGCGCCAATGCCTACCTTCGTGCACTATTCGCTGTAGAGGCTGTAGATTGTATTCGTATTAGAAGCGAACAAAAAACGACAGTTTTACACCTGTCCTTCGTGTCGACGTCGGATTTGGAGCAACCGCCACTGCCAGCCGCTTCGTTTCGGCACAACCCTCTCGAGGATCGTGGGCCTGGCCCTCCGACGCGCGATTCCGGCGCGCACTTCACTAGGATCGTGGCCCTGGTCCAAGTGGGAGCGCTGCCGAAGGCCCACCGACGTCCAATTCCGGCACGCCGCTCACGAGGATCGTGTCCTGGCCCACCTGGGAGCGCTGCCGACGGCCCACCGATGAGCAATATCGGTGCACCCCTCACACGGATCGTAGACCTCGCCACATTTGGATCGCCGCCCGACGCTGAAGTTCGGCACACCTCTCACATGGATCGTGGCCCTGGCCCAATGTGGAGCGCTGCCGACGGCCCACCGACGCCCAATGCCGGAACACCCCTCACGAGGATCGTGGCCCTCTGGTCCACTTGAGAGTGGGTTTTCATAAGGACGTCGTTCTGGTTTTATTCGGGAAGGCATTTTGGTTTTATTCGTTTCTGGTTCGTGATAGGAGGAGGAGGAGGAGGAGGAGGAGGAGGAGGAGGAGGAGGAGGAGGAGGAGAGCTGAGGAGGAGGAGAGGAGGTGAGGAGGAGGAGGACGGTGACTCCTCCTCCTCGTCGGGGGAGGAGGAGGAAGGAGCAGGAGGGAGGGGCAGGAGGAGGAGGAGGAGGAGGAGGAGGAGGAGGAGGAGGAGGAGGAGGAGGAGGAGGAGGAGGAGGAGGAGGAGGAGGAGGAGGAGGAGGAGGAGGAAGAGGAGGGGGAGGAGGAGGAGGGGGAGGAGGAGGATGAGGAAGAGGAAAGCGAGCAGGAAAAGAGGAACGCTGTTTTCTCGTTTTTCACAATGGGTTTGCGAACCTCACCTTCGTGTACTATTGGCTCTATAGCCCCTGTATTGTTTTCTTACGAGCGAACGGCGACATTGTGAGTTTCCGAACCCCTTCTTCGTGTACTATTAGAATCAGTGGGCTTCCGAACCTCATCTTCGTGTATTATTAGCTCTATAGCCCCTGTATTGTTTTCCTATCAGCGAATGGCGAAAATGTGGGTTTCCGAACTCCTGCTTCGTGTACGATTAAATTCCGACTATTCTATGTTAGTCTATGTGGTTTAAACTGATTGTGTGGAACCGAACCCGAACCCGAACCCGAACCCGAACCCGAACCCTTACCCTTACCCATTCATTCTTAGTAGACACGAAGGAGAGGTTTAACCCTGGGCATTGTACCCATTCTTTCAATACCCATTTCGGGCGTCCAGAGAGCCGGTCGTCCCCGGCCGCTCTCTCTCGCTCTCTCTGCCGCGGGTCGAGACCGGTACTTCATGATCACGTCAGGCGAGCGGCGGCGGGGGCGGGGGCCGCCCAGCCCGGCGGCTGCTCTGCTCTCACCCCTCCCCTCTCAGGACAGCCCGTGACCTTCTTCCCGTCCAGGCTCATGAGACCTAGGAGCTCCGCTCCTGGGGTTTCCGCATCAGTTCGAGCTGCAACGAGATCTGCTGGGAGCGGTCTCTGAACTCTGTTCCTTGCTTGTACTGGCAGTGGTGAGCGTTCTGCGTTTGAAAGCCCAAGAGAGACAACTTCTGCTACCGCATACGACGCCAGATGTATCTCAAAACCTGTCTCTGATCGTGCGAGAGCTGTCCTGTGGCGTTGAAGACATCCCTGGTCGTAGATGCAGACTCAGCTTCCCGGGTCTGGTCTACAAGTGAGGTTCTCCGCTGATCGTTGTCGTTGGTCGCCTTCGACGTGATTACCCCAGCAATGCCTGACATCAGATTGTGGTTTCCTTCCTCCGGGGTGGTGTGTCTCCTACGGCAGCCTCCACAACCACGTACGGCCAAGCGTTGAGTTGGAGAGGGGGCTCGGGGCTCTGGGAATGCAAATTGGAAGGGGTCTGGCGCTGGGCTCGGGGGCAATCTTCATGCTATTACGTATAATGAACCGACATATCCGCAATCGTTGTTGTCGTAGATATACGTGCGGACCGCGACATAGTTGTAGATTTCTCCACCCCTGAAAGTGTAGTGCCATATCTAGATGCTGCTACCCGTCGTGACTGTCCCTCACGGCGTTGTCCTGGAGCATGGTGGCCTCTTGTGCCTGTCGGTGTTCGGGGTAGGTCTCTCTTGGCTGGGCTGAGGTGGTGTTGGTCCTCCAGTTGTGGCCCTCACGTGGCATTGCTGCTCTCTGGCCCTTGCTCCTGGCCTGGGCTTTTGCGAATTCTACTGCTCGCCATTGTCCTCGTTCTGCTTGTCGCTGACGCCCTGGAAATCCTCGTGGGTCTTGTTCTTCTTGCCGGTCGGGCACTCCTTCTCCTCCCCCTGCCTCACGAGGTCCACGATGCTCTTGGCCACGTGCACGTTGGGGGCCCGCTTTTGTTACCCTCCGAGCTCTGCTTGTCCTCGTAGGGTTTTGATCGCCTCCTTCACGTTCGCGTGGATCGGAGGAGGTAGCGTATGAGCGAGAGAAAAAGCAGGAGGAAAAGGAGGACGAGGAAAGATACGAAAAATGAGGAGGACTAGCCGCACTGGGAACATAAGTGAGATGAGCGGGAGGTGCAGGAGGAACAGGGGAAAGGAGGAGGCGGCACCGATGAACATGGACTGGCATCCAGTGGCCCGCGTTGGGGCGAGAGCGCCAGTCTGAACGACGGGAACAAAACGTCGATCCGAAAATTAGGCCCACGCTGCAGCGGGAGAACCATCTTGACGCACCGAAAACCATCGGTGCAATCGAAACGATACGCGGAGAGGGCAGGAGATTTTCCGGAAAGCGTCACAGGAGAGAGGAGCGTAGTATTCATAGTCTGTAACTTGCCATCGCTCAGACGTCCATTCCCTGTGCATGTTTCATCTTCGTACGTTTGTTTCTCCGCGAGATGATCCAAGATGCTCCTCGATGGTCCTCGCCGAGAAAAGCAAGGGGCACGTCCAAGCGATGCCAAGGTAATTGTAGAGGGAGTGCGGGAGCAGAGGGATGCTTGGGGGGAAGGGGATCAAGGACAGGCGCTTGCTGACGTTGTGGCGCCCGTGCTTGCCTGCGACATGGGGGAAACATAGGCGCCCAAATCGGTCCTCTGCACTCTCCCTCTGCCGTCCTTTTCCCCTCCCTCCCCCTATTCCTCCTCCCCTCTCGCGCGCGCAAAGGGGAAGGAGGATGGTGGAGGAGAAGGATGCAGGGTGGAGAGGATGCAGGCGAGGAGGCGGCAGAGGAGGGAGGAGAATGGACGAAAGTGGGAGGAGTGCCACGAATGCGACGGCGACGCCAGCGCCAACCGACCGCCGACGACGGTGGCCGAGGCCGAACACTTGCGGCGACGGGTGGCGGCGAGGCCGAGCGCTCCTCGGCGCCGCCGCCTTCAGCGTCCGTGGCAGCGCCGAGGGCGTGGAGCCGCGTGGCCGCGTCCAGCAGGTCGCCTTGCAGGGGGGGGCGGGCCTGGGAACGTCGGCAACGAATACGGCGACGGCCACGGCAATTGCGACGACACTGGCGGGGGCCTTCGAGCGCAAGGGCCGCCGTCGCTCGTGCATCGTCCGTCGTCCGCGTTGCCAGCGCTGCTGGTCGGTCGACGTCGGTCGTGGTCGTTCGTAGCTATCGTCGTCTTCGTCGTCCTCGTTGCTTCCGTCGTCGTGCACAGTCGTCGTCGTCGTCGTCGTCGATCACGTCGTCATTGCAAGCGCCGTCGTATGCGTGGTCACAGGCGTCGTGGATCTTTTAGCTGTTGTTGTCGTTTTCTTCTTCGTGCTGGCTTTCATCAATGTCTCGCCGACGTCACGATCGTCGGAACAAGGGGAGGGAGCAATACGACTAAATTAGCCTGGCGAAAGACCCAACCATATGCAATTGCGAGCACCGTCGTTGTATGCTCCGCGATCGGAGGAGCTCCCTATAGGGCCACGAAACGTGTGAGGGGTGTACCAAAATTTGTCCAGTGGGCGCATGCGAAAGCAGCCACTGGGGCCGTCGGTGGAATTCCCTATGGGGCCACAAAACGCGTGAGAGGTGTGCCGAAATAGGTGCGGTGGGCGCATGCGACCGCAGCCACTGGGGTCGTCGGTGGAGCTCCTGATGGGCCGCGAAACGTGTGAGTGGTGTGCCGAAATGGGCGCGGAGGGCGCATGCGAACGCAGCCAGTGGCGCCTTCGGTGGAGCTCCCTATGGGGCAAGGAAACCCGTGAGGGGTGTGCCGAAATGGGCGTGGGTGACGCATGCGGGCAGTGGCACCGGGGCCGTCGTTGGAGCTCCTTATGGGGCCGCGAAACGTTTAAGGGATGTGACGACATGGGTGTGGGTGACGAATGCGGGCACACCCACTGGGACCTTCGGTGGAACTCCCTATGGGGCCACGAAGCGTGTGAGAGGTTCACCGGAATGGGGCGGCGCCGCCACGCGAACTGCGCCACTGAGACCTTAGGTGGGTCTCCCTATGGGGCCACGAAAACTTGTGTGGGGTGTCCCAAAATGGAGCGGCGCCGCCACGCGAATTGCGACACTGGGACCTTAGGTGGAGCTCCCTATGGGGCCACGAAGCGTGTGAGGGGTGTGCCAAAATAGAGCGGCGCCGCCATGCGAACTGCGCCATGGGGCCCTTAGGTGGACCTCCGTATGAGGCCACGAAACGTGTGAGGGGTGAGCCAAAAGGGAGCGGCGCCGCCATGCGAACTGCGCCACTGAGACCTTAGGTGGAGCTCACGATGGGGCCACGAAACGTGTGAGGGGTGTGCCAACTTGGGGCGGCGCCGCCATGCAAACTGCGCTTCTGGGACCTGAAGTAGAAGTCCCTATCTGGGGCCGCGAAACGTGTGAGGGGTGTGCCAAAATGGGGCAGCGCCGCCATGCGAACTGCGCCAGTGCGACCTTAGGTGGAGCTCCAATGGGGCCACGAAACGTGCGAGGGGTGTGCCGAAATGGAGCGGCGCCGCCATGCGAACTGCGCAACTGGGACCTCAGATGGAGCTCCCTATGGGGCCACAAAACGTGAGGGGCGCGAACTGGACCACTGGGACCTTACATGGAACTCCCTATGGGGCCACGAAACGTGTAAGGGAAGTGCACAAATGGGGCGGCGCCGCCATGCGAACTGCACCACTGGGACCTTCAGTGGAGCTCCCTACGGGGCCACGAAACGTGTGAGGTGTGTGTCGAAATGGGGCGGCGCCGCCATGCGAACTGCGAAGGAGGAGGGGGAGGAGGAGGGAGGAGAGGAGGAGGAGTGAGACACGGGGCGCTGTCTCTTCAAAAAACGACCCAACACCACAGGATGGTTGGGACAAACATGCACCCCCGACGTGGGGCGACACGGCTCACAATCCACACCAACCTGGCCGCTAGATCTGCATGGCAGAAAGTGTCTGTAGTCTGCCTTTGACTATTTGGTAGCTTGGAATTGACGCCCAAGGTCGAAGGTCGCACTGTGAACGGAAGGAACACTTTGCGCGGGCGCGGGCACAACTCGTGATCGAATGATAGCATTTGCACCGCCGCGAGTCGCGAGTGCCCAACACAAGAATAATACGCATGGCAAAAACAACCAACGGGCACAAACGATCCCATATCCATGGCGGGTGCACTTGTCAACGTGGGCCCCAGAACTCTGCGTCGTTTGCCCCGACGGCCCCACCTACGGTGCCAAGCTCGCGTTGTCGTGATGTCCGTGGTCCCACCGTGCGAGAGATATAGGGCGATGACTGCAATGACCATCTAGAAGACCACTTTCAGAAACTGCCACGAACGAGATCCATTTGAACTATCGATCGGCGTTGACTAAATAATTACCCTATGCTCACTTGCGTAAGAGACAAAACAGGAGGCGGAACAGAGAGAGGGGTCCCATCATCCTGCCTCTCTGCGATCTCCCACCAGACTTCACCGCCGCCCGCCTATGCACTTGCCCTTCTCGAGCGGGTCGTAAGCCTTGAACTTGGCAACCTTCAGCGAGAACGGCGTCGCGATGGCGGTCCTGTTCTCAATTACTCCAGGAGATTCTAGAAGGCGTTCAAACTGAGTTTGCTGCGTCATGGATTCTTCTTCAAAAATGATTCAAAAGCCAGAAGGACGGAGGAGGACAACGAGCAGGATAACGAGAAGCGACAGAACAGGAGTGCCACGTTCTCTGTATACTCACTCTGCATCCTGGCCTGGCCCTCCTCCTCCTGCCCTCCCCCTCCTCGGCTTCTTTGTTCTTCTATTATTCCCTCCCTTTCCTTCTCCTCCTTCTCCTCCTCCGCCTCCTCCTCTTGACTTCTACTGCGGCACACTCTGACCAGAATTGCAAGGCGATCGCAGCAGCGCCGACGAGGGCCTCTCAGGACGCGCCCAGAAATAATAAAAAACAACAGAATCCCCCCCTCCTCCCTCCTCCCTCCCTCCTCCTGCAGCCCTCCTGTTGTACAGCGTCAACTGCAATGACCTCGACTTCAACAGCTCCATTGTACCGAAATCCACCATCGGCATGCCGGGCTGTGCAGGCCCTGGCCCAGGGGGCGCTGCGGGGGCGAGGACACGAATGAATAGTACGATGGGGACGATGGAGGGGACGAGGAGGAGTGAGAAAGGCACAGAGAGAGAGGGAGGAGTAGGCACATGGAAAATGAGACTGGGGAGAAGGGGTGAGGCCGGCAGCCCCTCCTCGCCTTCGTCCTGCACATCCTCCTTCTGATCCTCCCTCCTCCTCGTCGTCCTCCTCTCTCTCTCTCTCTGTCTCTCTCCTCTCTCCTGTCTCTCTCTCTCTCATCCTCTCTCTCTCTCTCTCCTCCTCCTCCACCTCCTCCTCCACCTCCTCCTCCTCCTCCTCCTCCTCCTCCTCCCCGACTATCCGCTTTCTTCAGATCGTCATCCGTCTTCTCAATCCTATCTGCGCCCCTCCTCCGTCTCCTCTCACCGGCATCCTCTTTCTCCCCCTCCTCCTCTTCCCCTTTTGCGGCCCCTCCCTTCTCTTCCTCCTCCTCCTCCTCCTCCTCCTCCGCCTCCTCCTCTTCGCCGGGGGTACCAAAAAATACCGATACCGCTACTCCGCGGACCGTTCCTGGGGTGCGTTCTAGCGGTAGGACGAAGGCCTCCCAGGAGGCCCAAAAAAGCGAAAGCACGGCCAGGGTTGCAGTATCGGAAACGTTTCCTCCCCTGATTCTCTCCTCGCTACCCGTCTCTCTGCGGCTGGGAACCTCATGCGGCAAGCAGCTGCACGACGACGTGCGCTCGGGTTTCTGCCACCGTGCGGACCTCTCTGCCTCAAGAGGTTTTCGCCGTTGGGGGCGCACGACAACGCCCGCGCCCCCGCTGCGCTGGGACGGCGCGGACCTACAGTACACCCGCGTCTCTCCATGGGGGCACCAAAGTTCGTGACGCCCAGGAGGGCGAGGCGGAGCAGGGGAGCAAATCTCGAGGAGTCCCATGGCAATCACATCTGCATGAGGCCTCACGGTGCCACTTATGACTCAGGTGGTGGCCAGCCAGCTACGATAGTTCATTTGCCGAGCGGCGAGCTGCACGATCCCACACAACGGGCACTTTCCCTGGCCTGCACCCTCCTGGGCACGCAAACCCAATGAGGGGCGGAGGACGGGGAGGAGGACGAGGAGTGGCACGGAATGGAGTGCACCCCATCGCGGTGCGGCATCATGATAAAGCGACGACGCCGAACCACAAACTGCGAGGAGACCCCTCAGCTGGTCGGCAAGTCCTTGTGCCACTGCTCGTCTTCAAGACGCAGTAGCTCTCTCCATAGATATAAATATATGTGTATATATAGATGTGTGTATACACATACATGTGAACGAGTATCGAAGACGCGTGGGATTAGCAGGACAGACACTACATGGCCTAACGAGGGGGACCCTCAACTGGGAGCTCCCATAATACCCACACGTGTAAAGAAGAAGGAGGAGGCGGAGGAACAGTGGAGACAGGCGCCCGCCAAGGTGAACGCCCTCGTTTCAGATATTATCACTGCTCTTCAGCCGCTGATCTTCTCTTCGACCTTGCCAGGCCCATCCTGTGCCCAGGGCCCAGGGTGTGCCCGCGTGGCCGAATCAGTACAGCATATGCCATACACTCATCAAGCTCAGCTGAGTTGTGGATCTTCTCACGGGCGCAATGCGCTTGAGACTTCGAGCACTGCCCCCTGGGATGGTCCGAAGAAACGGGCGAGAATGGATGGGGTAACGCACCGCGCACCCTTGCAGAAATAGCAAATCCTTGAACGTATCAAGTCCTCGCGTTGACGACGACATGAATCATGGTTATAACAATCTCCGCTCTCGGAATTCCCAGAGACTGTCGACACCATCTTTCGCATGACGGCGGTGCGCCAAGGAGGGGGAAGCGAGAGGGGGCAGGCCATCTCAGAAGGCTGGGACGGCGTCGGGCCCTCTGAGAAGTTTATAACCCGTCTCCGAAACTTTCCCCGGGCTCCATGTCGAGCCGCGTTGCCGATGCATCGGCGATGCGGCGCGATCCTCCGACCCCATCCACTCTGACCCCATCCGGGAGGCCTAGACAAAAACCCTCGACCCCATCTTCTGTGTGGATCCTGAGACGAGCCCTCCCGAGGGCGTCCGAATCTGGAGCTCCCGCGCGTGGCCCCAGGGCGGGCTGGGCGATTTGCGCAACGCCTCGCACCACGGTTTCGAAACTTCCTGGACATGAAACACATGAGCAGCGGGAAGAAGCGGGTCTGATGGTACTTACGCGCTATGACATAGCGACCTTTACGCCGCGGCAGACGCGGGCCACCAATGCGGTATGCTGCATTGGGGACGAGGGTGTTTACACGCGAGCTTACGCGGGAAACTTGCGCGCGAATGTCGGCGCAAGGGACCCTGCCTTCTTCCGTCGCGCACATGGGCGGAGTCTCTTCTTCATGGGGTTGTCGCTGTAGCGCCGCGCACATTCCTCTGCAAGCGTCCACCAATCAAACGAATGAAGGGTTTTTTTCTTCCAAGTTCCCAGAAAACTGTTTGCAAGTAGGGGCTCTCATTTGTTTGTTTAAGAGAACTGGGCCTGTGTGGCGGTCCGGTGGCCACGTCGTCGCCGTCTCCGCCCCGTCGCCGCCTCGTCGCCGCCCGCAGTCTGGGCCTGTGTGGCGGTCCGGCGGCTATGTCGTCGCTATCGCCGCCCCGTCGCCGCCTCGTCGCCGCCCGTCGTCTGCTGCGCCTGACTGCCGGTTTCCCGGGAAGCATATATTCTCCACTATACCAAGAAAATCCCCCCACTTCATCAATCCACTTGGTCGTATTGCAATTTACATATGACTCTGCCCAATCGCTCATCCGTTCTATGAACTCGCACCATCCAAGCAGAACTGGTATCGACCCCCCCCCCCCCGCCATATTCAGCACAAATATACTATGCGCGCGCACTCGCGTATCACAGAGCATACGTTTTCAATCATCCATGGCAAAAAATGGGACGAAGTGCGCACGCGCGTGCCGTCGCGCACGCATGCCGAAATCTTTGATAAACCTTCAGTTTCGGAAGGATCCCGCAATCGAGTGTCCGACAGGCGTATTAAACATATGGTTCCGCAGAGCAGATTTCCAAATATCAAGAAAGCGCGTGCGCGTTCTTTTGCACTTTTTATATGTAGGGACATATGATGTGTTCAACCTGTTCAGACATGTTACCAAACGGGTTTCGCGCGCGCATGTCGGAATCGTTCGAACGCCTTTGCGCGCGTGCCATCGCGAGAATTATTTGCAAAACGTGCGACGACGTGCGCACGCGCGCGTCGTCGTGCGCGCATGCCGAATCCTTCAAATTCTTGATTTCGCAGCGGTTCCGAAGCCGAATGTCCAATCAACACTCAAACACACAAGGTCTCGCAATATCAGCTTTCCAATATCAGCCAGCGCTGGCTCCAAATATTTTCCCCCCTTTTTCCTCCGGAGCCCGGGGGTCCCCCTCCCCCCCCCCTTCCCGAAAATCCCCAACCCCCCTCTGCTGGATCCCCCCCCCCTCCCCCCCCCTCCCCCGGCAAAACCCCCCCCCCCCCCTCCCCCCCCCCCTCCCCCTCGAAAACCGGGGGTCACTACCGTTCGAACCCCCCCCCCCCCTCGAAAACCGGAGGGGGGTCACTACGGTCCGAACCCCTCCCCCCCCCCCCCCACTCACCGCCAGCAAACGATTCCCGGTCCCTACTACCGTCCGCACCACATCCTCTACTGTTGTTCCCACACCACTGTCCTCACCACCACTGTCCCCACTGGTTCCACCACCGTCCCACTGTCCCCACCAGTGCCCCCACCATTGTCGCACTGTCCCCACTGTCCCCACCACTGTTCCCACCACTGTTCCCACCACGGTTCCACTCTCCCCACTTTCTCCACGGCCCCAGCCACTGCCCGACTATCCCCACTGTCCCCACTGTCCCACTGACTCCTCCGCTGTCCCAGTGAGCTGTCCCACTGTTCCCACCACTGTTCCCACTGTCCCCGCCACTGTCACCACTGTACTTTTGTCCCATTGTCCCACCGCCGTCCTCGCCACCGCCTTCACCACTGTCCCCACCACCACTGTACCGTCCACTGTCCCACTGTTTCCAACACGTTCCCACAGTCCCCACACCACTGTCCACTGTCCCCACTGTTCCCACCATTGTCCTCACTACCGTCCCCACCACTACCGTCCCCACCACTGTCCCACTGTCCCCACCACTGCCCCGCTGTCCCCTCGCCACTGTCCCCACCACCGCCGTCCCCACCACTGTCCGCACCCCCCCTCGGTTTTCGAAGGGGGGGGGGGGCTCGAACAGGTAGTGATCCCCCTCGGTTTTCGAAGGGGGGGGGGTTCGAACCGGTAGTGACCCCCCCCCTTTCATGATGGACGGGGGGGGGAGGGGCTCGAACCGGTAGTGACCCCCCCCGGTTTTCCGGAGGGGGGGGGAAGGGGTTCGAACCGGTAGTGACCCCCCCGGTTTTCCGCCAGCAGCGGTAGAGCACGCTCTTTCAAACATATACGTCAAACACAATCAAAGAATCAGATGAAGCAGACATGCTTGGAATCCGCAGTTCCACAAGCAAGCAAACGTGCAAGCAAACGCGCAAACGCGCAAGCAAACAACCAACCAAGCAAGCAAGCGATCGAGCAATCGTGCAAGCGTGCAAGCGCGCAAGCAAGCAAACGCGCAAGCAAACATAGGCATAGGCAGGGGAGTGCTCCGAGGTGGTGCGTAGGCATAAGCATAGGCATAGGCATATGAGCGCTCAAAGGTGGTGCGTAGGCATAAGCATAGGCGTAGGCATAGGCATAGGAGTTTTGGGGGGAGGCATAGGCATTGGCATACGCACAAGAATCAAATGGGGGGCATAAGAATTAGGGGGTAACGGACCAAATAGTAGGGTTTGAACTCGGATTCCTATAGGGCAAGCCGATTTGGAGAAAAAACTTGCGCGCGCGCCAGCGATTTTTCAAGAAAGCCCATCATCGGTTCTTCGACATTTTCGTGGAATTCAACTAAACGGGCCTCTGGCGCCGCAGGCCGACATCATTCGCACGCCCGTTCGCGCGTGCTGGGGGGGGGGGGACGATACGTGTCAAATAAAACCACGCGGGCCACTTGCGCGCGTCGGCCGCGCGCGCATGTCGAACTATTTCCACAACCTTCGTCACCAACGCGAGGACGCCGTCATCGTCGTCGGCGCGATCAACATCGGCGCCCGCAATGGCCACGCCTTCGTCGGTGCGAAAATCGTCACCAACATCGCCACTATCATCATCGCGTCTACCGTAGTCGGCGTTGCCATGATACCGCGCCTGCCCAAGTCGCCGACTCGACGCTCGGACGCGCCCAGCGGTCAGCGCCACCGCGGCCGCGTCGGCGGCGCCAAAACAGCTGGCCGATGCGCGCGCGTGCTAAGGATGGCGCGGCCGCGGAGATGCATCAGCCAACGCCAAGCATGCATCGCAATCGTCACCGCATGGGTTTTGCAAACCAAGTTGCGGGGTGGGTGGTGCGATGTCTGCAATATCGTGGGATGTGTCAACCCATGGGTAAAAGTCAAGGCGCAGCAAGGGTTAAAAAATCGCCGCCCCCCCAAAATATAAAACGCATGGTGTTGCATCGTGGCCTGTCTAAAACAGCCTGCGCACGCCCTCTTGCGAACCGTGAGCGCTACCATTGTCTGTTCATCACTTTCATCAAAAATGCAGCAAACCAGACCCCTCGCGCGCGCGTCAGAATTATTCGAACGCCCTCGTGCGCCGGGGGAAGGGGGGGGGGCACGAACCTTGCTAAACATTAGAGTATGAGCAGATCGCGCCCGTCGGCCGCGCGTGCATGCCGACATCCTCTCCAAACCTGCCCCGCCGACGCATGAACACCATCATCGTCACCGGCGTGATCAACATCGGCGCCGACATTGGCAGTGCTGTCATCGTCATCGTCATCGTCGACACATGCATTACTACAATGCTACAGTAATCATCGTGCCACGTCATCATGATAACGCGCCCGCCCGGATCACCGACTCGCACTGAAACGCCCGCGCGCCATCGCGGCCTGCGAAACGCGCTGAGTACCCAGCGGTCAGCGCCACCGCTGCCGCGTCGGTCGCACCAGAAGAGCTGGCACCTCTGCGCGCGAACCTGCGCATGCAAGCGTGGCCGCAACGACGAGACAACCAGCGCCAAGCAACCATCGCAATCCCAGCCGCTGGCGTTTTACTAAGTAAGTTGCGGGCGGGTGCGTGGCACGATTGCGCGAGAAGTGGAATTGACAACTACAAAGCTGGCGCTGTGAATTGCCCCAACGTAGATTGCTCCCAATGGGGTGCGCCACATAAGTTGCAACTGCGTAAATTGCAAAACATATGTTGCACCACCTAGATTGCACCATTTCGGTCGCACGCCATAAAGTGCATATCATGGGCTGCATCACTCATACAACACAACATGGATTACACCACGTAGACTGTATACAGAGACCGCGCAATATACATACATGTAAATATGTATATCGTATAAGTAGCACACCATGCATTACACGATGTAGCTTGCATTACGCGTATTGAACAACATCGATTGTTAGACATATACCATTCGGGGTCCACATAGGATGCACCATCCATCATTGCAAGATGTAAGGTGGATGGAAGGTGGCTTCATTTCAACAAAAAAACTTCGACCGGGACGTCATTAGTCATACCTCGTCACCGTTCCAGAATTATGGACGGTACATCCTCAAAAACAAAATATCTCGCCTGAATTGCAAGACCATTGGGCGCTCGGCTTTCAAATCGGGGCGCGTCTTGCAGTAAGCAGCTTGTGTCGCAGAAGATGACGCTTGGACTTAGGACGGGCGGGTGTCTTGCATTATCGTTTGCGCATGTTGGAGAACATGCGTTTCGCGGACACTTGCCTGGAAAAAACCTTGGCACGTCGGAGATGCCCCCCCGCCCCTAACAAAAAACAATAAGCAGCCCTGGAGACGCTTGGACCCCCCCCTCTGGATACAGGCATCCGTAGGAGATTCACCTCTGTTTCGCTCGCTGAATGTCGCTAATTCAAATTAGGTCGGTTAGAATTGAATTCGTTGTGGTTTATACACTCGTTCGGTTTAACTTCCTTCGGGTTGCATTTCGCTCGGCTTAGTCGTTCGAATTTAGATTCGTTCGGGCTTAAACTCGCTCGAATTTGATCGCCTGGTTTACTGTCGAAAAGTTCCATTTCGTTCGGTCGGTGCTCGGTCGCAATCTGGGACACAGGACACGGCACCAAAGGCCACAACTCGCTTGGATGGACCACTCGCTCGGGGTAAAAACTTGCTCGAATAATGTCCCCCGGTTTAACTTCACTCGGTCGATGCTCGGTCGCCACCTGGGACACCGGCATCGGTCCCGGATGCCACGTATCGCTCGGATGGGAACTCGTTCAGCCTGAAAACGCGCTGAATTTAAATTCGTCCAATTTATTTTCGAACGTTTTGATTTCGTTCGGTCGGTGCTCGGTCGCCGCCTGGGACACAGGACCGGGCCCCAGAGGCCACGATTCGCTCGGATGGACCACTCGCTCAGGATAAAAACTCGCTCGAATACAAATTCGGTTGAATTTAATGTCGCTCGGTTTAACTTCGCTCAGTCGATGCCCGGTCGCCGCCTAGGACACCGTGTCTGGTCCCGGATGCCATGTATCGGATGGGATTTCGCTCGGTCTCCAAACTCGCTCGAATTGAAATTCTGTCGAGATAAAATCGTTCGGTCGGACCTCGCTCGGTCGATGCCTGGTCGCCGCCTGGGACACCGGATCCGCTCCCAGAGGCCACATATCGCTCGGACGGGAACTCGTTCGGGGTGAGAACTGGTTCGAATTTCAATGCGGCCGGGTTTAATCTCGCTCGGTTGGAACGAGCTCGATCGATGCCCGATCGCCGCCTGGAACACCAGCCCCGGTCCCGGGGCGAGAGCTCGTTCGGATGAGCGTTCGCTCGGCCTCGCTCGGGGTAACAGTCGCTCGATTTCAATTCGCTCGGTTCGAATTCGATCGGCCGGGTACCGGCGGCTCGCCTGGGCCACCGCCTCTGGCACCTGGACACCACGACTCGCTCGGATGAAAAATCGCTCGACTGGAAGTCCGCTCGAATGTGACTTCGTTCGGTATGCATCCTCCTCTCCCCCTCCTCCTCAAACCCCAACGCCTTCAACCTTGAGCGCGTCGCCGCGCATCGTCCACGTGCAGCGCCGCCGACAACCAGCACGCGCCAGGTTCGCGCTCAGACGATTCTCCCACGCGCCGGCGCCGCTCTTCGCATGGTCGCGTTTGGACGCGATAAGACGCACACAAGTGGAATCATTCCTGACAATCCTCCTCTCCTCTTCTTCAAACCTCAAGGCCTTCAACCTTGAGCGCATCGACGGGCGTCGTCCACATGTAACGCAGCCGAACCCCTGTGTCGCGCCAGCTTCGCCCTCCTTCGACTCTCTGACGCGCTAGCACCGCTCCCCCCACGGTCTCGGGTGCACGCCATGAACCGAAGTAAGTGCAAACGTTCCTTGGCATCCTCTTTTCCTCTTCTTCCAAACTCCATGCCTTCAGCCTTGAACGCGTCGCCGCGCGTCGTCGACATTTTTCGCGCCGCCCGCCGAACCCCTGTGTCGCACCAGCTCCCACCCCAACGATTATTGTCCCGATTTGTCGGTTCCGTTGCTTGCACCTTCTGGCCCCGCTTCGCGAGGCGAGTAAAGAAGCGACCGCCGCGCTCGGCTGCCGCTTGCCAGACTTCGCCATGCACGCATTGACTTGCCACGCCGGGCGGGTCGCGTCGGGCGAGCGGACCTAACGGGCGGGGCGGGTCGGGCGGGCGGGCCCTGACGGGCGGGTCGGGCCGGGCGGACCCTCACGGGCGGGTCGGGTCGGGCGGGCGGGACGTCAAAGTTTGATTCGCGCATTGAGTTGCCACGCGAGAGCCCTAGCGGGCGGGTCGGGTCGGGTGGGCGAGCCCTAACAGGCGGATCGGGTCGGGTCGGGCGGGCGCACCCTAACCCCCATACCCCCGCCTTTGGGCCAGGGCGGGGGGTGTCGCGGGTCGTTGGAGCGCCCAAAATGGCCCACGATGGCCCCAATACAGCCTCAGACAGCCCAAGATGGCCTCCAAGACCGCTCAAGATAACCCAACATGGCCCAAGATAACTCCCAACATGCCTGCCAACAAAACTCCCAAACCGCCCCAAGACGGCTTCAAGTGGCCGAGGAACCTCCCGATGGGGGCCGCCGAGAGGCCAAAGTCATTAGAACACCAATGGCAATCTATATGGCCTTCTCCCTTTGCCGTTCCCGGTAAGCTTTTGGGACCTCAAGATGGCTCCAAGATGGCCCCAGAGAGTCCGTAAAGGGACCCAGGGACCAAAGAACGCCCAAGAGCGCCCCCAGAGCGCCTCAAGAGGGCACCAAGAATTAAGTTAAGAGCCCCGAAGGAAGGGCTGCCACATCTAGCCGAACGAAGGACCCAACCATATGCAAATGCGAATGCCGCAATTGTTTGTTTTTCGGTGGTGACCCCTACGAGGCAACGAACCGTGCTAGGGGCGTGCCGGAATGAGTGGCGTGGTACTACACGACGCGAACGAAAACGATTGATCTGAGTACGTAGGGAGACTGAGCGCGGGTGAATATGAGCGCGAGTGCGTCTGACTGTGAATGACCCTGCGTGCGAGCGAGTCTACGTGCATGAATGCGAGTATGACAAACTATGGTGTAAGTGGATCTGAGTGTCAATAATTTGAAAATGACTGCCTCTGAGTACTCGTGACGCTGGGCGTGGCCGCCGCAAGGAGCTTCCCTGGGACTCCCCGGCGGCATCGCCCGCGCGCCGCGACCCAAAGTCGGCGCGCACCCCCGCGAGGATGGCGCCCGCTCCCTCCCTTTCTTTGTCTCCCTCTTTGCCCGCGCACTCAAAAGTCCTAGGCTGTGGGCGCAGCGCAGCGCGGAGTCCCCGCGACGCGCGCAGGTCGCCCCGGAGGGGTCCCAGCGACGCGCGCGGGTCGTCCGCTGCGCAGAGCAAAGAGAGCTAGCTGGCTTGCTGATAGCGGGCAAGGCTCTGCCGCTGGGCAGAGCGACGACGGGCGAGCGAGGCGCTGGGCAGAACGCAGCACGGAGTCCCCGCGACGCGCGCAGGTCGCCCCGGAGGGGTCCCAGCAACGCGCGTGGGTCGTCCGCTGCGCAGAGCAAAGAGAGCTAGCTGGCTGGCTGATAGCGGGCAAGGCTCTTGCCGCTGGGCAGAGCGACGACGGGCGAGCGAGGCGCTGGGCAGAACGCAGCAAGGAGTCCCGCGACGCGCGCTGGTCGCCCCGGAGGGGTTCCAGCGACGCGCGCGGGTCGTCCACTGCGCGGAGCAAAAAGAGCTAGCTGGCTGGCTGATAGCGGGCAAGCCTCTTGCCGCTGAGGGACCACGAAACGTGTGAAGAGTGTGCCGAAATGAATGGCGGGGACGCGTGCGGACTGTGCCACGGGGACCTTCGGCGGAGCTCCTATGGGACCACGAAACGTGTGAGGGGTGTGCCGACATGAGTGGCGGGGACGCGTGCGGACTGTGCCGCGGGGATCTTCGGCGGAGCTCCTATGGGGCCACGAAGCGTGTGAGGGGTGAGCCGAAATTTGTGGCGGGCACGCATGCGGACTGTGCCACTGGGACCTTCGGCGGAGCTCCTATAGGGCCACGAAGCGTGTGAGGGGTGGGCCGAAATGAGTGGCGGGGACGCATGCGGACTGTGCCACTGGGATCTTCGGCGGAGCTCCTATGGGACCACGAAACGTGCGAAAGGGGTGTGCCGAAATGAGTGGCGGGGACGCATGCGGACTGTGTCGCTGGGACCTTCGGCGGAGCTCCTATGGGACCACGAAACATGTGAGGGGACGAATGGCGGGGACGCGTGCGGACTGTGCCACGGGGACCTTCGGCGGAGCTCCTATGGGGCCACGAAACGCGTGAAGGGTGTGCCGAAATGAATGGCGGGGACGCGTGCGGACTGTGCCACTGAGACCTTCGGAGGAGCTCCTATGGGACCACGAAACGTGTGTGGGGTGGGCCGATATGAGTGGCGGGGACGCATGCGGACTGTGCCACTTGAAGCTTCGGCGGAGCTCCTATGGGGCCACGAAACGTGCGAGGGGCGTGCCGAAATGAATGGCGGGGGCGCGTGCGGACAGTGTAACTGGGACCTTCGGCGAAGCTCCTATGGGGCCACGAAACGTGTGAGGGGTGGGCCGAAATGAACGGCGGGGACGCATGCGGACTGTGCCACTGGGACCTTCGGCGGAGCTCCTATGGGGCCACGAAGAATGTGAGGGGTGTGCCGACATGAGTGGCGGGGACGCGTGCGGACTGTGCCACGGGGATCTTCGGCGGAGCTCCTATGGGGCCACGAAGCGTGTGAGGGGTGGGCCGAAATTTGTGGCGGGCACGCATGCGGACTGTGCCACTGGGACCTTCGGCGGAGCTCCTATAGGGCAACGAAACGTGTGAGGGGTGGGCCGAAATGAGTGGCGGGGACGCATGCGGACTGTGCCACTGGGACCTTCTGCGGAACTCCGATGGGACCACGAAACGTGTGAAGGGGTGTGCCGAAATGAGTGGCGGGGACGCATGCGGACTGTGTCACTGGGACCTTCGGCGGAGCTCCTATGGGACCACGAAACATGTGAGGGGACGAATGGCGGGGACGCGTGCGGACTGTGCCACGGGGACCTTCGGCGGAGCTCCTATGGGGCCACGAAACGTGTGAGGAGTAAGCCGAAATGAGTGGCGGTGACGCATGCGGACTGTGCCACTGGGACCTTCGGCGGAACTCCTATGGGACCACGAAGCGTGTGTGGGGTGGGCCGATATGAGTGGCGGGGACGCATGCGGACTGTGCCACTTGGACCTTCGGCGGAGCTCCTATGGGGCCACGAAACGTGCGAGGGGCGTGCCGAAATGAGTGGCGGGGACGCGTGCGGACAATGTCACTGGGACCTTCGGCGGAGCTCCTATGGGGCCACGAAGCGTGTGAGGGGTGGGCCGAAATGAGTGGCGGGGACGCATGCGGACTGTGCCACTGGGACCTTCGGCGGAGCTCCTATGGGGCCACGAAAAGTGTGAGGGGTGTGCCCGAAGGAATGGCGGGGACGCATGCGGACTGTGCCACTGGGACCGTCGGCGGAGCTCCTATCGGACCACGAATCGTGTGAGGGGTGTGCCGAAACGAGTGGCGGGGGCGCGTGCGGACTGTGCCACTGGGACCTTCGGCGGAGCTCCTATGGGACCACGAAACGTGTGAGAGGTGTGCCGAATGAGTGGCGGGGACGCATGCGGACTGTGCCAGTGGGACCTTCGGCGTAGCCCCTAGGGGTCCACGAAACGCTGTACTGGGTGGGTGAGGGAGACGCTGTACTGGATGGGGTGATGATGACGCTGATGATGATGATGATGATGATGATGATGATGATGTGGCCGATTCGGGGCCATCTAGTTTCTTCTTGGTGCAAACGGCGGAGGGCGGCCACGAGGGATGCGCCAGCAGCGACGCACAGACTCGGAGAAACTTTAGAAGCTCAAGTGGGTGGGGGGGCCCAGGGTAGAACTTGAGCGAAGGAATACGGCCGCGGTGTTGCCACAATTGCCGACAAGTCGCTGTATGTGGCCGGTTCGGGGCCATCTAGTTTCTTCTCTGTGCAAACGGAGGAGGGCGGCCACGAGGGATACGCCAGCAGTGAAGCACAGACTCGGTACCACACGCTAGTCTACCCAGGTGGCCACAGCCGAATTACTCATTGACCAAACATTTTCTCATATCTCGCGGCGCGGGACAGATGACGAGCTTCGGCCACTATCATTCCAGTGCCAGCAATGGCCACTTCCGAGGGGAGACCCTTAGCAGAGGCACGAGCTACGGCGTCCAGAGCTGGACGTCCCAGGCCTCCCAGGTGACGTCTCTGAGTGCGATCACAGAGGCCATGGGCGCAGAGGCAACGACGAGCGAGGCAATCAAGGTCCCGCACGCCCCAACCGACAAGATGGATTTGCTGTCTCACGCGACCCGCATACATGCACGCGTCGAGGGAGCAGGAGGAGGAGGACGAGGCAAGGAGAGGGGACAGGCGGGGATGCCTCCAAATGAGGCTCGACTCAGGGCGCATACAAATGGTCGGGACTCTGCGGAAGATACATTCAGCAATCAATTTGAAGGTGGATTCAGCCAACGCGTTGGCCACGCGCACGGCGCGACAGGCGGCCTCTGAGGCTCTATTCACGTGCAGCAGATAATCAACTTGCGGACACGCGACGCCCCTGGCGCCCAGGTGCCCCAGGGCAAGGATGTCCAGACTCCAAGCACAGCCGAGGCACGCACCCAGCCAGTCAGAGCCTTCAGAACCTGAGGGTCAGCGAGGTCGTCGAGGCGATGTCGAGCAGCGTTCACCGCTACGGTGCCGAGCCCGCGGGCCTCGCACACTCGCCGAACTCGGTCGGGGACACAGGTGCAGAGCATGATGAGGTAAGGCATCACTGTGGCATGCGCCCGCGCACGTAGCCACAGGCGCCTCACACGAAGAGCCACTTGTCGGTCATCGCGGGGGGCGCCTGCACCGGCGCTGACGCCGACGCCGGCCTCAGGGGCGGCAGCGGCAGCGAGAAGATGCCCGTCCTCGCCATCACGTCCATCAGGCCCAGCAGATCGCTCTCGACCTTCTGCCCGAAGTCCACCGGCGCGGGGTCGAGCTGGGCCAGCCGCTGCTGCGTGCGCGCCCGCTTGGCGTACCTGTTCAGAGACTGGTCCGTCCGCCACCTGCCGCGGTCCTTGACCTCCTTCCTCGCGCGGCGACCCGAGAGGAGGTCGTCGGAGGCGCCCCCGTGGCGCAGCGAGTAGAGGGAGGTCTGCTGGTCGGAGATCCGGAGCTGGACCAGGGCCTCCGCGAAGACGCGCCGCAGCTGGTGCGGCGTGAAGGCCCAGAAGCTCTCCTCCGCGCGGCGCCCTTGCCGAAGCGCCTCGAGGAGAGGCCAGAGGAGCGGATCGTCGACGATGACGCTCTCGTCGGTGACCCCCGTCTTGCCAGGCCTCCCGCTCGCCGCGTCGTTCACCAACAATGCCCAATGCTGGTGGCCCTCCGTGGAGCCCGACCTCGGAGCGATCAGGGAGGCCGCCGTGAGTCGGTAGGCCTCGCTGGGGCGGAGGTACGTGTCGAACGCGATCCTCACGAAGACCGCCTGCGACAAAAGCCCCTGAGACAGCAGCACGCCCACGATGGCGAACATCGCGACCCTCGGCAGCGGGAGCCGCATCTGCGGCGGCACGAGCTTCGCCCAACCCTGGAGGGCCCGAAAGGCCCGTGGCAGCGGGCGGCTGCCCATCAGCATCGACGGCAAATGGTGCTTCAGAGAGGCCATCGTGACGCGGCCCGTCGCACTGTCGTACCCGTCGAGAAAGAGGTGGGCGAAGAACACCACGAGGATCGCGTCGAGCTCGACGCTGTTCTTGAAGCCCCTGGCGGTCCAGAGGCACCAGTTCAGAAACCTGAGGGCGGAGGCGCGGTAGTTCTTGCCCGTCGACTCTGAGGCCGCGTTGGCCTCCAGCACCGACAGTCCGCCCCGCAGGAGCGTCAGCGGACCAGGATGTCCCCGCCTGGCCCTCGCAGCCTTGATCACCTCCCTGGGGGGTCCGCGGGCGGCGCGAGACGAGGTGCGACCCGACGCCCTCGAAGCTAGGGCCGACGAAGAAGCCCTCCCTCGACGGCTTGCCCGCGACATTCCTCTCTGACGGCACCCACCGCACGAGCAGGCGCAGGCCGCGGGCGAGGGCCGCGCCAGCGATGCGCCGCAGGGCGCGGAGAGGATGTCGGCTCCCAGACCGCCCCTTGCCGAGCGAAAGAGCTAGAGCCAAATTGTCCACGATGCAGACGACGCGATGATGATGAGCACCCAGCGCCCTCGAGGCGTGATGGGCGCTGAACCCCAGGGCCTCCGCCTCGTACTGAAGGATATCGCAGCCTCGTCGGGTATGGCGGCGAGAGTGCATGGTCTTCCAACCCTCGACCCCGTAGATGGACTCAGGAACCTCGAGGAACCCACTGGGCCCAGACGACGAAGCAGTAGAGGCAGTAGACGATGTGTCGGCACGGCAACCGCCGGCAGCACCGTCTCGACCGTCGACGTCAAGGGCGTGTGATCTGGCAAGCACGGCATCTCCATGACGATATCTCCAGCGTTCGGCGACGCGGCCGACCTCAGACGACAGCGCGGGGGAGACCTCCTTGACACAGACACCCTTCCCGAACGGCGACGCATCAGAAGCATGCACCCGCGAATACCAGCGAGACCTTGTAGAGGCACTCCAGAGCGGGATGAGGGCCACGGCAGCCGACAACTCCCTGACGACCGAGGGCCACAGGGGTCCAGGATGAGGTCCCACAGCCCCCATGAACCGATAGACCGCGTTAAAGATGCTCAGAACGTCGCGCCTCAGGATCATCCCCCAAGCACAGTGGCCTACGAGCACGCTGATGGCCCCAGCAGAGGCCCGCCCACGCTTCAAAAGTCCGAGAACGGCTTGACGAGTGCGAGCGAGGCGGTCAGGACGAACACGAATGATCCCAGAGGCTCCGTCGATCTCCAAGCCCGTGAAGACCCCCTTACTGACCGCAGGGGAGAATTCCAAGACAGGCAGCCCGCGGGCCGTGAGAAGGTCAGCAACGGCACGAGCAAGGGACGCGGCTGTCTCCGCACACTTGGATACGACACAGAAGTTGTCAACATATCCTGCACACACCGCGTCCTTCTCAGCGACCAAGGGGCGAGGACAGCCCCCATCCAGAATCATATAGTCACGGCCGAACCCGACATCCGACAGGGCTCTCGTCAGCGCACTCTGGCACAGGTGAAGGGCCCAACTCCACCCCATGGGAACGACCGTGACAAGAGGCTGGACACAGTCGTTGATGCCAAGACGAACCCCGTTGACCGACTTGAGGCCGACGAATATGTTGTTTATCGGTGGCAGAGAGAACAGCGACCCCATGCCAGCCGGCAGTCGTAAATGATAAAATGCACACTGTATGTCCCCCTGCGCGAACTGAAAACTGTCATCGCAGTCGAGGCTGGCCCACGCGCTGGGCGTGGGCAGACGAGTGGCTGGTGGGCACGAGAAGCTGCATTTGGCCAGCCTGGTGTCGAATACCAACCCCAGCTTGCCGTTTGATTTCTGCACGAAGAAGAGACCAGTAGAGAAGGATGCCTGCTCGCTGGAGACCCGCCAGGTGATCATGCCGTGGGCCTCCAGCTGCTTCAAAAACTCAGCGTAGGACTTCGGCTTAAAGCGCAGCTCAGGATCCACATAGGGGCGGATAACCCCCAATGATTCGCGCAGCTCCGCCGCCACCGACTCGGGATTCAGCATGCTCTGCCTCCAATCCTGCAGCACGATGGAGTCGGCCTCGGAGACGACGCCGCAGGTGGAGACTGCCTTCGTCGACTCGGGCCAGGCCACACGCGGCATGCTGCAGGGGCGCACTCGACCGCTGTCACCAGCGTAGCCAGGTGCCTGCGCGAGCATCTCTACGAGGGATGCTTCGCAATCGCGGCCTCTCTCCGAGTAGGCGGCGGGCAGCTCGAAGTCGCGGTGCAAGCCCGCGATGCAGTCCACTGAGGCTGCCTGGGCCGCAGGCGGTGGCCCCCCTTCGTCAGGCATGGGGGGCTCGTCCTTGCCGCAGTGGAGCCAGTTGAGAGCAGCCAATCCCTCGTTGCACCACTCTCTCCAGCCCGCGCCTTTGGCGGCGCGCAGACGAGCCCCTCGACCAAGCGGAAGGTGGCGACGCCCATCCACTGGAAGAAGAGGAAGCGGAAAAACGTCACGCTGGCGACGGTCACCTCGCGTGGGCAACTCCAAGCCAGGTGGGGCCTCGACGGGCTCGGGGCCAAGCTGGCCAGGCTCACGAACAGGTTGCGCGTCGTGAGGCCCCTCCTGACAAGCGTCCTTCAGGAACGTCATGGATGCCGCAAGGCCCGCTCCTCGCGAGCCTTGCGGCGTTCCTTTGCAACGGCAGCCTCGCTCTTCATCTGGTCGGCGATCCGATCCATCAAGGCTGGGCAAATGCACAAGTTGCCCATCGATATCGTCTCCCCAGTGCCGAGGAAGTGGCCGATCTCGGAGGAGACGTCGGCGGCCGCGGCCGCGGCGCCGTCCTTGGCCCGGCCCTTGGCCTCGGGCGCAGGGTGGGTCCTGCGCGCGCGCTCCTCGAAGAAGCGCTCCTCCACCAACTGCAGCTGCCGCGACAGGAACTCGTAGGAGGCCAGCTCGCAGATGATCAGCTGGTCGTGGCAGAGCGAGGTCTCGATGACGCGGCGCAGCGTCTCGTGCAGCTTGGCGGTGTCGCCCGTCTCTAGGGCCTGCATCATGGCCATCCAGCGGCTGTGCCACGCCATCGCCCCGCCAGCCATGCGGAGCATGAAGCGGAGCACCCGCGTCGTGGTCCTTGGGCCCCTCACGGGCCAGTCGGCGCGGGGGGTCTCGGTCTGGCGCCTCGCAGCGTCGCTGAAGGGCATGTCCCGCAACCCGCGCGCGTCGAGGACGGTGGCCAGCACGCGGGGATCAGGCCCCGCGACGCCGGGGGCCGCGGGGGCCGCGGCGGCGGCGCCGACGCCCGGAGGGCCAACGGCGGCAGGCAGGGCGGCCCCCCCCGCACCGAGCGCCGCAGCCAGCGTGCCCACCCCGCCCTCGGGCGCAGCGGCCGCCGCGGCAGGCGGCCCAGGGGCGCCCGCGGGGGGCGCGGCCGCGCCAGCCAAGGCCAGCGCGCCAGGCGCTGCGGCAGCGGGCGCCGCTCCGAGCGGGCCGGGCAAGGCCAGCACCCCCGCCGCCACGCCCAGCACGTTGTCGGCGCTGAGCTCGAGGTTGAAGGGCGACGGCGGCTGAGGCCCATGGCCCTGGGCGACGCCGCGGCGCACAGCAGCCCAGACGACGGCTGCCGACGGCATCCGCCTGAACTTGTAGAGGTTGTTGGCGGCGACTCCGACGATCGCGTCGCCCTGGCCCGCCGAATCATGCACAGCTCTCAAGTCACCGCCTGCCACGTCGCTCTCAGCATAGTCATCATCGTCAGGGGTGAGGATGTACCCAGGCAGCAAAGTGAGTCTCTCGTGATAGATAGCGGGCCCACCGACGTTGTACCGAACGTAGTGGAACTGTCCCGCGGCGCGAGCAGCCATTGCTCCTAGCGGCGGAACTTCCTCGCCTGGGCAGCCGCCGCAGTCGCGAGGTCCAGAGTGTCCACGGCCTCCTGAGGAGGTGCTGGAGCGGGTGCAGGCTGCACCACGGGGGCCGTCAGCGAGCTCTTGACGAAGTAGCCGCCGACGACGATGCCGTACGCGAAGGAGCCCACCACGAGCACGACCACGAACTCGGTTGACCAGCCTGTGGGCTGAGCAGATGCCAAGGAGCCCTCACACGTCGGGCAGCGGCACTCCAGCACTGGGCAGTGCAGCGCAGGAGAGCAGACGCAATCAGGGCAAGGCGTCGAGCTGCCGCGAACGATGATGGCAGTGGTGAGGGCACTGGTGAGGTCGGCGCAGACCCGCTCAAAGAATGCTTGCATTCCTTTAGAACTTTAGCAAGGGAATACGGCCGCGGTGTTGCCACAATTGCCGACAAGTCGCTGTATGATGATGATGATGATAATGATGATGATGATGATGCTGATGATGAGAGGAGGGGAAGGAGGAGGAGGAAGGAGGAACGCGGGGCGACGCCTCTTGAAACGAAGACCCAACACCACATAATGGTTGGGAAACCCAGCCATGTTTGATCGATGACCTCCAAGATGGCTTCAGGAAGGGTGCCCCAAGAGCGCCCCATGAGGGTCCCAAGACGTCCCCAAGAGGGCCCAGTAGTTTTTCAGCATGTCCCCAAGAGGGCCGTATGATGGCCGAAGAGGCCTAGAAGACGCTCCCAGGGTGAACGATCGCAAACATCTCGATGCTGACTCCAGTTGTCATCGTCTTGGCGCTCTTCTTCTTTGTCGTCGCTAACTTCGTCCTCCCGTGCTCAAGCAGGGAACGCAAACTGACAACTCCCGATAACCAGCGCACATCACAAAATGTTGCCGTTTTGGGATGGGCTGGTGGGGATTCGCGCGGCAATTAAATGAGTCATGGGTCATGTGTGGTGGGTGTGTGACAAATAACGACGATGTTGGTGATTTGTGTGGTGACGAACATGATGATGACAATGGCCATGGTCGTGGACAGGACGATGGAGAAAAATATGTTTTCTGTGCGAAATCAAGCGAATGATCGGGCGTATTGAGTGAGTGCCGGGTGATGAAGATGACCATGTGCAGGGCGACGGTAAAGAATATGTATGAAGTTGGTGGAAATCCCACCAGCCCTTTGGGCGTGAGTGGTTTAGCGAGCTCTCTCTGTTCTCAACCCCCTTTCTTCCCCTTCGGGGAGGGGTTTACCCCTCCCCCTACCCCCTCCCCCTGGGCCTGGAGGGGGCCTTTCGCGGGTGGTTGGAGGGTCCTTTTCCGACTCCTGGGAGGGCTAACAAAAACGACACCCCTCACGAGGATTCTGGCCCCGACAGGGGGGACTGACGGAAATGCTCCTCTCTTCTTTGAAGCCAAAATCATTGATGTTACTACGGTTTTGGCCCCATTTTGGCCTTCTGAAGGGGCAGCGCTAATTAAAGCTCCCCTTTTCTTTCAAGCCAGAATCATTGATTTTACTAAGGTTTTGGCCCCATTTTGGCCTTCTGAGGGGGCAGCGCTACTTAAACCTCCCCTCTTCTTTGATCGATTTCCTCCAAGATGGCCCCAAAAAGCGCCCAGGAGGCACCAAGAGGCCCCAAGATGGCCCCAAGAGGCCCCCAGGAGGCCCCCAAGAGGATCCCAGACGGCCCAAAGAGGCCCCCCCGAGGCACCCAAGACGCCGAAAAGCCCATCAGGACGACCCTCTACTCGCCTGGGCGTCGTTTCTGGACGGGCAGGAGGAGGGGCCCGAACGACTCACACCAGGACGAGGGGCCCGAACAACTCATACCACGAGAAGCCCGAACGACTCACACCAGGACGAAGAGCCCGAACGACTCACACCACGAAGAGCCCGAACGACTCACACCAGGAAAAAGGGCCCGAACGACTCACACCAGGACGAGAAGCCCGAACGACTCAAACCACGAGGAGCGCTTTCTCTCCCTCCTCCTCCGCACCGTCCTTCTCCCGCTCCCACCACAAGGAGGATGTACAAGGAGGCGGGAGGAAGGAGGAACAGGGGAGATATGCGGGGGCAGGCGGAAACACGCCTGAAAAACACGACTGTCGGCATGCTTCGCTAGAGTTGCTGCTTTGAGATGGGCTGGTGGGGATACGCGAAACGTGAAGAATTGTACTGATGCTGAAGATTATGCGAGGCCAGCTGGCAGTAAGGGAGATAGTGTGTGAGTGGGTCGTGTGTGGTGAATGTGTGGTGATCACAAAGGTGATGAGGTGGATGGTGAGGGTGGTGGTGATGAAAGTGGTCATGGCGGTGCAAAAAAATGATGAGGATAACGATGTTGTGCGTCCGAACGTCGGTGGGGTTGGGATACGCTCGGGTGAAAATTCGCCAAAATGAAATTTCGAACGGGTGTACGGCCGGTGGAATCTAAATTCACTAATGTGTAGTAAAGTCGCTCGAACTTAGATTCGTTCGGGTGTAATTTCGCTTGGGTGTATTCGCTTGGGTTTACATTCGCAATGTACATTCGCTCGGATGTAAGTTGGCTCGACTTTAAAAGCGCCAAAGTTCAATTCACTCGGGTGTACTTGCAATCGCTCGAATCTGAATTCGCTTGGATTTACACTCGCTTCGGTTGAAATTCGCTCGGGCTTGAATTCGCGCGAATTTGCAATCGCTTGGATATTAATTCGTTCGGATTCACATTCGCGCGGATACAACGCGCTCGAAAGGAAGTCCGCGGTGGGGGTAATCAGCTCAAGAACAGCTACGCAAACGGAGTAGACACCAGGCAAAACGAAACCGAGCGAAACGAAACCGCACAAAAAAAGAACGACATAAAAGCGAGCGAAGCGAAACCGAGCGAAAACCAATCCGAACGACAAAAAAAAACAAGCGAAACAAAAAACGATCGAAAACAAATCGAGCGAAACAAAACCGAGCGACAACGCAGGCAACCGAAAAGGAAACGAGCGACACAAAAACGAACAAGAAAAAACGCCATCCTCCGTAACCTGGTGGTTGCGCCCAAGAGGGGAGAGCGATGGATTCGAACCGGGGCGCCGCCCCCTCCTGAGTTGCTAAGGGGGGTGGAAGCGGGCCCCCCCCGACTGCCCAGGGAACAAGCCAGTTCGAACCGCTTCCCCCTCACCCCCACGCCTGTACGCGTCGTTATCGCCGTCGCCGTCCCTGTTGCCGTCGCCGTCGCCGTCGCCGTCGTCGCCGTCGCCGTCGTCGCCGTCGCCGCTGCCGCCGCCGTCGCCGTCATCGTCGTCGACGACGTCGCCGTCGTCGTCGCCGTCGCCGTCGCCGTCGCCGTCACCGTCGCCGTCGCTGTCTCCGTCGCAGTCGCCGTCGCCGTCGTCGCCGTCGCCGTCGTCGCCGTCGCCGACGCCGCCGCCATCGCCATCGCCGTCGCCGTCATCGTCGCCGTCGCCACCGTCGTTGCGGTCGTCGTCGTCGTCGTCGTCGTTGTTGTCGTCGTCGTCCTCATCATCGTCAGTCTCGCCGTCGTCGTCGTCGTCGCCATCGCCGTCGCCGTCGCCGTCATCGTCGTCGTCGTCGTCGTCGTCGTCATCGCTGTCGCCGTCGCCGTCGCCGTTGCCTTCGCCGTCGCCGTTGCCTTCGCCGTCGCCGTCGTCGCCGTCGTCGTCGCCGTCCGCCTCCTTCGCCGTCGCCGCCGCCGTAGTCGTCGTCGTCGTCGGCGTTGTGGTCGCCGTCGTTGGTCACCGCCGCAGCCGTCGCCGTCGCCGTCGCTGTCGCCATCGCCGTCGCCGTCGCCGCCGCCGTGCCCGTTGCCGCCGCCGCCGCCGCCGTCGCCATCGCCACCATAATCGTCGTCGTCGTCGCTGCTGGGCAACTGCGTCGGCGCTGGTGCCGGCGCTCGCCGTCGTTGGTTGCAAGGGGGGCCCCGTCCCGCCTCGAACGCCCTCCCATTGCAACTCAAGGGAGGGAGGCCCTATGCGCGACGTCGTCATCGTCGCCGTCGCTGACACCGTCGCCATCGCCATCGCCGAAATCGCCGAAATCGCCGTCGCCGAGGTCGCCGTCGTCGTCGTCGTCGTCATCGTCGCCGTCACCGTCGCCATCGCCGTCGTCGCCGTCGCCGTCGCCGATGCCGTCGCTGTCGCCGTCGCTGTCGCCATCGTCGTCGCCGTCGTCGTCGCCGCCGTTGCCGTCGCCATCGCCATTGCCGTCGGCGTCGTCGTCGCCGACGTCGCCGTCGCCACCGTCGTCGCGGTCGTCGTCGTCGTCGTCGTCGTTGTCGTCGTCGTCCTCATCATCGTCAGTCTCGCCGTCGCTGTCGCCGTCGCTGTCACCGTCGCTGTTGCCATCGCCGCCGCCGTCGTCGTCGCCGTTGCCGTCGCCATCGCCGTCACCATCGCCGTCGCCGACGACGCCACCGCCGCCGCCGTCGCCGTCGCCGTCGTCGTCGCTGTCGTCGTCGTCGTTGTCGTCGTCGTCGTCAACGTTGTCGATGCCCAACGGCGCTGGCGCCAGCGGTGGCGCAAAAGGAGGGTCCCCCCAAATTCGAACCCCCGCCCTTGCAAGCGCTGCCTTCTTGGAAATGGGCGAGCCATGTGCGTGGGAGCACGGCACACGAGGCTGAAGCAACAACTCGTGCGCGAAGCAGAAGCACGCGGAATGGCGACCTGGGAGCGTCAGAGGTGCGTTTACAATAGGGTGAAACGGATACAAACGAGATGGCTACGCATGGCAACGGGAAGAGAAGGACGAGGGGCGACGGAAAGGAAACGAGCGGCAGCGGGGACACGGCCTGCGAGCACCGGGGAGGTGCCAGACGGCGTGGTGTCAAGCTCCCGCGGCTGGTGGCAGATTTGCGGCATGGCCGCGCCCAAGGGCGCGACGGCGTAGTCTACCTGTCTGGGGAGCTACGGGCTACTTCCACAGAAGCGCACCCTCGTCCCCAGACTATCCCTCATCGTCGTCGTCGTCCTCCACTCCCT
Organism: Prorocentrum cordatum; assembly: GCA_963575745.1. NCBI lineage: Eukaryota > Dinophyceae > Prorocentrales > Prorocentraceae > Prorocentrum > Prorocentrum cordatum. The sequence goes on along the minus strand of CAUYUJ010014349.1, from coordinate 413,856 downwards.
CCCGTCGCACTCTTGCTGCTGCTGCTCTTCCAAAATATTACTCGTGATACATGCGCAGATGTCGCGCTTCCCGTGACCAAGTGAACTTTATGTATGGTGCTGGTCACCTGGCCGTGGAGACGCAATGGCCACTGAACCGAAGACCGTACCGCATCGGCGATGCAACGACGATACATTGGCGATGTCGGGATGCAACCATTATACTAAGCCGTTCACGGACAAGCCCTCATCCCGACACATTGTACAAAGCATGCCGCCAGGACTTCCCGTTTGTCTTCCCCCTGCCGCACACAAGGCCTCCCACAAAACCTCCCACGAACGAGCCTCGTATCGAATCTTGATGCCCCAACTACTTCAACCAATGACTGTCTTACGGCTTCTGGTAAGCTTAGCCGTGGTTCTCCTGCAACTTCTGAAAAGGCGCTCCCCCAGGCGTTCCACATAGCTGACACTATGCCTGGTTCCCAAAGCAGTGCTTCCACCTAGGGGTTCCTACTTGCGTTCCCTGAGGAATTGGGTGGGTGGGCCGAGGCTTCGAAACACTGCCGCTCGTTGCCGCCTGTGGGCGCATCGTGGGCGCTCCGTTTGGTGCTGGACAGGTATGCCGAGACTTCGCCTCACTGCCGCCTGTTGCCGCTCGTGGGCGCCTCGTGAGCGCTCCGTGTGCTGGATAGGAGTGCCGAAGTTTCGTAACGTAGCCGCTGGTGGCCGATCCTGGGCACATCCGACCACAAGAACTTACACTACACAGGCACCGCGTAGCTTGGACCTCGTAACTTGCACCACATAGCTTGCACCACACTGCGTGCACCAAAACGGGTAAAGAGGGCTCTAATGAACCCCCAAGACGGTCCAAGAATCAACAAAACAGTCCAACAGGGCCCAGGGGCCCATAGTTGCCCGACGGGCGCCCGAAGACGCCCCCCTCGCGACCTAGAAAAGACCAAAACAAGCCCCCGTCGTCCGTCGTCTGGCGTCCGTCGTCGTCGTCGTGCGTCATCGGTCGTCCGTCGTCCGTTGTCCGTCTTCCGTCGTCGCCGTCACCGTCGTCGTCGTCGTCCGTCGTTATTGTTGTCCGTCGTTGTTTGGTTCGTCCGTCTTCGTCGTCGTCATCGACGTCGTAGTCTGTCGTCGTCGTCGACGTCGTCCGCCGTCCGTCGTCAGTCGTCAGGCGTCTGTCGCCCGTCGTCCTTTCTCCGTCGTCCTTTGTCCTTCGTCCTTTGTCCTTTGCCCGCCGTCGTCGACGTCGTCGTCGTCGTCGCTGTCCGTTTGAAGGTCGTCGGACGCCGTCGTCTGTCGTCGTCGGGTCGACGGGCGCAGCGCCGGCGGCGGCCGCCTGGCAGCCGTACACGTTCGCCGTTACCCGCAGCACGAGGGCCTCGGCCAGGGCGCCCGGGGCCCGGAGCGGGGCCGCCCGTGCACGCCACGCTCGGCCTGCACCCCCGCGCTGCTCTGCGGCCCTCGCTCCTCCTCGCTCCTCCTCCTCGCTGCTGCTCCTCCTCCTCGCTGCTCCTCCTCCTCCTCGCGCTTCCCCCTCCTCCTCTCGCCCATAAATCCTCATTAACCTCCCCTTCCTCTTCCGCTGGTTCCCTTTCCTCTTCCTCCTCCTCCGCACCCCGAACTCAGGAGGCAATCGAAACTCCTCGCCGTCAGTGCCTAGCTGCGCCGAAGTGTTCCTGAAAAGGCGGTCCCAACTGTTAGCCCGATTGGCGGGGGAAAGAATATCGGTTGCTCTCGGATGCAACGTCAACCTAGCAAACCTCCATATTTTTCAGAATTGGGCGCCTTGTCTGCTGCGCCTCTCCGCATTGGCCTGCCCCCAAAGGGGGGATAGAAAGAGGGTAAAGGCAAGGAGGAAAGGGAGGGAGCGATGAAAGGGAAGATGTGGAGGGAGTGGGGTGGATGGGGAAAGTACGAAGGGAGACGGAAGGAGGCCGAGGAGGAAGTAGGCGGTATCCAGCGCGATCTGCTCACTGCTTAGAGCCCAGATTACCAGCAACGAACCTGTGCACTCCCGACCCAACTAGCTCGAGAATGATTTGTATTTTTCGAGATTGCAGCTGGTACCGCCCCCACCCGCCAGCCTTCAATAGGTAACGTCACGATTCGTGCTGACCTCCGAATTGTCCTTGGTTATTCCTAGACATTCCCGGACGGCGCCGGCGCGAAACATGCAGTTGCAAGCCCCCTCCCCCCCCCTTCTGGGAGAAGAATCGCGCTATCCTGGGGCAAGCTTGGTTGTCGAGGACAGCAACTATAAAACGGGCCGCAGACTGTTCAGTTCGCGAGGTAGGCGGCAACCGACCAGAATCACTTCCTACTCCGACCCCTTTATGCCTCGCCATCGCTCGGCAGTCCGTTGCCCATGCACGATTCGGTGTCGTGCGCTTACGTGTTCGCAGGATGAACACGTTCCAACGATGCCAAGTTGTCCAACCGCTGCGACCTCCGCTAGCTCCTGCACTCGGGGCAGGAGCCCGCAGACGAGCTATAAAAGCGGTGCAGAGAACACCATGGGGCCGCCCTCAGCCGTCATAGAGGGGAGGAGAAAAAGGAGGCGAAAGAAGAGGACTCGCAGGAGAGGGAGGGGAGAGGAAAATGAGGATTGATGCTGAGCGGCTGAAAGCGGAGAGCACGTAGTATACAGGTGTGGGGCAACAGAAGCAGGAAAGGAAGAAGACGTGGAGTAAGTGGAAGCAACAACGACAAGGTGGGTGGGACAATTCGACTGGAGGGGAGGAAGATGTGGAGGGAAAATGGGAGAAGAGGGCGAGAAAGAAGATCATGGAGAAGGAGAAATGGAAGAACCACGAGTCAGAGTACGAGCAGGAGAAGGCAGAACATGAACCGAATCTGGGTAGAGGGAGAGGAATATGACGAGGATACAGAGGTCGAGAAAGACTAGAAGGATGGGAATGACATAAAACATGTGAGGAGGATGAAAGATGAGCGGACGGAACGCCTGTCCAGCCGTGCCCCCCGCGAAGCATTGTGTAACGAGGAGGAGAACTGAGGACGAAGAGCAGGCTGCTGATGGGGGGCAGCAGCAGGAGCAAGATGCAGCAGCGCAGCAGGCAACACGAGAAATATGATTCGACCCTGTGCATGAACGGACTGATGGTGGATAGTACGGCCTCGGCCTCTTTGCACTCCGCTGCAGCAGGAGGCAACATGAGAAACCTCCTCCCCCCTTCGACTCCTGCTCCGCCTCCCGCTCCTCCTCCTCCTCCTCCTCCTCCTCCTCCTCCTCCTCCTGCTATGTTTCCCCACCTTTCGACGCCACCCCCTGCTAGTTCCCTCCACCTCTCCCAAGACTCCCGACAACGTGATGTGTCACAACGTGAACCCTAGAAGTCTTCAGGGAAAATTGTTCATCTCGCGTTTCTGCTCTCAGACACGGGGCTCGACAAGGGTCCCAGAGGCAACGGATACCCCGAACCCTCCGTCTCCTTTCGTGATTTTCCACGACGCGAGGGAGGCTCGGGTCGGACGAAAAGGAAGGGATAACAAAAGAAGGGTTCGCGAACCTGCTCGCGTAGCTGATTTCTGGGTGCCTCCCGGCGCTGGAAGCGCCCATTGATCGAGGGAAGCGCCCACCAGCGGGACCGAAACCAGCCGCACGCGTCCGATCCGCGACCCCTTCCGTCCGATCCGCGAGGGGGTCTGGATCCTCCTGCCCTCTCCGCCCCCTCCTGGAGCAGGGGCAGCGGGCCCGCCGCAAGCGGAGCGAGAGCGGCGGGGTGCGTCCTGGAGAACGTCCTGCACGTACAGCTTGCACTGCACCTGGCGCCGAGAGGAGCGGCCGTCGTCGGCCCCGACGCGGTCGCTGGGCCGAAGCCCGAACCCGGCAGGAGGCGCCGTCGAGGTCGCATCGCCATCGTCGTCGCCGTCGCTTCGGCCGTCGCCGCCGCCGACGCCGTCGCGGATGAGGGCCTAGACGCGGGGAAGCGGGAGGCGGGCCGACGATCAGAATGCTCGGATGCCTTTGTCCGAGGGGCGGACCACCTGTCGTGCGGCATCTGGGAGCTCAGAGGTGCGGGGACCGCCTCAGACCATCAGCCCGTATCGGAACAGAGAGATGCCAGGATGTCTTAAGCGAAACGAGCAGTAAACCTCAGAATTTGACAATGCCTTCACGCGCGGGTCCTCTGTGCGGCATTGGTTCGTACCACAATGTACCACAGCAGGGCACAATTCAGGGCACAATTCAACACGCCCTTTTTCAGAGAAAAACGAGTCGACTGGACTTGTTGGATTATCCTGCGACTCTGCTGCGAACGTGCTTGCATCCTCGCAGGATGCGCTTTCAATGTGTCGCACAATGCCCCCTGCCATCTCTGAGCCCATCGTTGCTAGGATGTCTAGCGCAAAACGGGCCCGACCACCTCGCGCGCGGCATATCCAAGCTCAGAGTTGCGAAAATGTCCCATGCGAAATAGGCCATATTACCTCGGTCACGACAGAAATTGAGCAACGTTGTAGTTGAGTCGAAGGGAAGCTCCTTCCCTTTGATCATTTCCCCGCCAAAAAGGGGGGGGGGGGGGGCAAAGGGGGGTCCCGGGGTGGGTCCCGGGGGGGGGTCTCGGGGGGGTGGGTCCCCCGCGTCCAGGGTAGAGCCCTCCCGGTTCCGGGGTAGAGTCTACGGGTTTCTGTGGTTGAGGGCGGCCTCTCGTTTCCAGGGTTGAGACCTGATTTCTGGGGTTGGGACATCTTCCTCGGGGGGGTCACGGGCGGTTCGGGAGCCCAGAAAAGCCCCAAGCCGCTGCAAAGTGCCCCAAGATGTCCCCAACACGGTTTTCGAGGGCCCCCAATCGCCGAAATATCGGTTCAAGATGGCCGAAAGGAGCGCAAAACGTACAGTTCCCGTAGGTTTGTAAAGGATTTCAGCATTCTCGCCTTGTCAGCTTCCCGACGCTCCAAGATAGGCCAAGAGAGGCCTCCAAGACCGCCCCAAGATGGCTCAAGAGGCCTCAAAGAGAGCTCCACAACGCGAACCAAGAGGGCCCCAAGAACGCCCAAGAGGCCTCCAAGACAGCCGAGGAGGCCCCCAAGACGGCTCCAAGAGGGAGCCCAGACGGGGGACCCGAACGGACATTTCGATCCCTCGGCCTGAGAAGTTCTCGGTAAGCCCCACCCCTCAGAAGCCCCCCAAGAGGATCCAAGAGGCCCGCAAGAGACCCCCAGGAAGCCCCAAGAGGCCCCCACGAGGCTCCCAAGCGGCTCCCAAGAGCTTCCCAAGAGGCCCCCAAACTACCACGAAGAGGCCCCTGAGAGCGCTCGTCGTCGTCGTCATTCAGGGTCGGCGGCACCGGCCGTAAGGCCTTCACAATAGGCCATATCACCTCGAACACGACATCTGGGAACTCAGAACTGTGAAGAAGTCTCAGGCGAAACCAGCCAGACCAACTCAGATACGGTCACACCAGAACATCATTGTTTGAGGACGTCTAAGGCGAAACTGGCCAGACCACATCAAAACTTTGAGAAAATATAGACGCGCGGGTCCATCGAGCGGAACTAATCCTTATCACCACCGGCCAGGCAACACAGGACAACCCCACAATGAAACCTTGATGACGGGAACGGAAGAGACCCCATATATTTTGAGACACAACTGCACAAGCAGAAACTGTCTGGCGCTGGACCTCCCTCCTGGGTGCGCGGAGCGCGCTCGGGTCGGCGTAGAAGCGCCGCCCGAGAGGTTCAGCACCGATCCAAGAGATCCGCGCGGACCTGAAAATTTATACTCATGGCAGGTTCGCGTCGTGCCGACTCCGGCGTTGGTTTCTGACACCGCGGGGATCATTCAGTCTGGAACAGTCAGCCGTTTCTGAAACGTCAGATCTTTCAAGATCCACCGATTCTGGGTCGCTGGCGGCATTCAACGTTAAACGCCGGCGGCGGGGTTGCCGTCGGTCGACACGTCGCGAACCTACCATAGATGGGGTCGGAGAATCGCGCCGCATCACTGATGCATCGGCGATGCGACGCGATGTGGAGCCCGATGTTCTATACCCTGGCGTCGCAGATGCATCGCAGATGTCGCCGATACGGGCTGGGCACTGCTGTAAGACTTCGAAGCGTGCGCGCGCTCGTGGGGCACCCGGAAGAGAACCGGGCATCCCAAGCTGACTGTCGATGCGCGCAGACATTGGGCGGCATGTTTTTCCCACAATGTTGCTCTCAGAGGTCTGGGCCCCAGGATTAGCAACGCAAAGGCCCCCGACACGGGAGCAGAGAAAACGCGCGGCCGAGGTGTCGGGAAATGCTGGGCTCGGGCCACCTGGTACAAGGATTCCGCTTTATTCTCTTGCGCAGGGTGTCTAGAGCTCCGACCACTTTATTTCGGCACGGCACACCCTCCAACACCCACACATTCCACCAACCAGCGCGCCCCTCCGCCCCGACACCTTTATTTCGGCACGGCACACCCCTCCGCCCGGATTCTTTTATTCCCGCACAGCATACCCCCTCCACACTCCTTCCGCCCCCCCCCCACCCACCAGCCAGCGCGCCCCTCCGCCCCGACCCATTTTATTTCGGCACGGCACACCCCCTCCGCATCCCCCCCACTCACCAGCCAGCGCGCCCCTCTGCCCCGACCCCTTTCATCTCGGCACGGCACACCCCTCCGCCCCGACACCTTGATTTCGACACGGCACACAGCCTCCGCATCCCCCCACCCACCAGTCAGCGCGCCCCCTCCGCCCCGACCCCTTAATGTCGGCACGGCGCACCCCTCCGCCCCGACCCCTTGATTTCGGCACGGCGCACCCCCTCCGCATCCCCCCACCCACCAGCCAGCGCGCCCCCTCCGCCCCGACACCTTGATTTCGGCCGGCACCCCCCCCGCATCCCCCCACTTACCAGCCAGCGCGCCCCCTACGCCCCGCGACCCCTTTTATTTCGGCACGGCACCCACTCCCTCCCCGCGCGCCCCGCGCGCCCCCTCTGCATCCCCCCCAGCCATCAGCCAGCACGCCCTTTCGCCCCGACCCCTTTATTACGCCCCCCCTTCCGCCCACCCACCCACTCACAAGCCAGCGCGCCCCTCCGCCCCGACCCTTGCATTTCGGCACGGCACACCCCTCCGACCCGACTCCTTTATTTTGGCGCGGCACCGCCCCCTCCGCCCCCTCTGCGCGCGCCCCCTCCGCATCCCCCCAACCCTTCAGCCAGCGCGCCCCCTCCGCCCCGACCCGCTTGTTTTGGCGAGGCACCGCCCCCTTCGCCCTGACCCATTCATCTCGGCACGGCACCGCCCCCCCATTCCGAGCGCAGCCCCCGCATCCCCCCATCCACCAACTAATACACCCCCTCCGCCCCGACCCCCCCATCCCGAGCGCCCCCTCCATCACCCCATTCACCAGCCAGTGCGCCCCCTCCGCCTCCTCCCCCTTCCTTTCTGTGCAAGAGCCATGGCGCGCGTGCCACTTGTTTCTTTCGGATTTTATTTCGTCCACTAATTTCGCTTCATTTCGTCCGCTTCGAGTTGTCCGCTTCGATTCGTATGGTTCCAATTCGACCGCGTTTCGAAAGAGGACGAAACGAAAAAGGACGCACCGAAAGAGGAAGAGTCAAAAGAGGACGAATCGAAAGAAGACGAAAACGAAACGGACGACATGAACATCCACCCGTACAAGGGCCTTGGGCCTTTCGTTTAGAGTCCGCCGGCGTCGGCACTGCCTGGCTTCTGGGCTGCGGGAGAGCCTCGACGATGATGGAACGAGTGGGGCCATGGTGAGCCCCAACAAGAAAGCCAAGTGCAAGCGCATCACCGTGAAAAGTGTAATGGTGTGCGCAGCATTGCAGCTCGAACGAACACTGGAAACTGATCGATCGGAGCAACAAATAGTTCTTAGATAACAACTTTCAGAGGTCCGCGCGGATTTCTTGGACCAGCGCTGGACCATCTCCGATCAAAGAAATACGCACGGACCTCCAAACGTTCAGCGCCTGCTTATTCGAATGTTGGCACGCTGGGCGGTTGCATTGGCTGGTGCCAAAACAGCCGCATGGTCTGAGCAAGCACGGGCTCTTGGCACAATGCACTTGAAACAAGGCAGGCTACGAATAGCGATGGTATCAATGGTGAGTTGAGGATGGGAAGGCCGCAGCCAGAGCCACCGCATGATCCTGGGGAGCGAGAGCGTGAGGAAGTGGGCGAGGAACGTACGATAGGATGCAGAATTGCACTTTAGACGCGCCTGGATGCGGAGACTAATTTTGGTTGGGGTTGAGCCCAATGAGGCAACGCCGAATTCTGCAGAGAAACACCGAAGTCAACAGAAATTCAAAATAGGAAGTAACGTGGCGTCTGCCAGTATGAACTGGGCCTGCATCTGTACAAGACCATCGCCAAGTCCTCCAATCTAAATTCCTCCTCCTGTCTTCTCCCTCCCCCTCCACCTCATCGCATCTCCCTCCACCTCCCTCTCCCTTTCCCTCTGCCTCCGACAACGCGCCACACCTCATCCTTATACACCTACACTTCGTCCGTCATCCTTCTCCCTTCTCCCTTCTCCTTATCCTCCTCCTTTTCCGCGTCCTCCTTCCCTCCCCTCCAATACAATCCACAACGAGCTACACCATCGCTCTGGTAATCCGTTCCCCACGAAGGAGGGAGGCACGGGGAGTGGAGCGGATCACCGAGAAGTAACAGAGGTTATTCTGCTCTGGCGACTCTGGTATCCATAGCTCCATGCGCAGCATCGGGAATACTCTGGAGCTTCCTACTTGCAGTGGGAAGATCGATAAGCCACCAAACCTCCTCACACGGAGGCTGGCTGACCAGTACGGCTAGACGAGAGAAGCGCGGCCGAATGCAAAATCTAGAAGGCATCCCTTTGCCTCAGACTATTGCTAATGTGCTGCACGGCTTGGCTTCATAGTAGTCGAAACAATTGTCCTCCTCAGTGTTGCAGCCGCCGTTCAACAACAAACAAGTCCCTGGGTCCACTTCGCAGTGCCCGGGGCCGGGCATGAAGCTGAAATACCTGCAGGCGCGGGGAAAGGCTCAACAGCATTGAACACTCATGTTCCCCCTTCTTCCTTGGTAACGGATTGTTTTCCCAGAATCAGCGCTTGCACTTGATAGAACCTTGCAGAGATTGTAACCATTCGGCGAGAGGGCGCCGCCGATTTCGGTGGGCGGCCGAACTACCAGGTCCAAGCTTACCCGTTCAGAGTGCTGGGTTCCCACTGTTTTGAAAAGTTCGGAAGGATGTGTCGCCGATGTCGGTGGATCGACGGGTGACCATGTTCCGAAGTCTAGACGTGGTGAACCTCTCCCGCCGATTTCGAGACATTTGGCTCTCCTCCTCCCCCTTCCCCCTTCCCCTGGGGTCTGAAACTTGATTAGATAGGCTCGTCAACGCACCCCCGGGGCCTCCGGAGCCTCCAAAACGGCCAAAGCGGGCCCAGACATAGCGCCAAGACAGTCGAAGAGAGCGCCGAGACGGCCCAGAGTAGCCCCACGACGTCCCAAAATGACTTCAAGACTGCCCACAAGGCCCGCAAGACGGCGCAAACGTGTTCCCAGATGACCGCCGACAAGGCTCCAAGACGTAACAGGAAGAAAGCATATGTTTTAGCACACGCGCCTTCTTCGTTGACAGTTTCTAAAACTGCCCAAGAAACTTCCCAAATCGTCACAAGACGGCCAACGAGGTCCCAAAGAGGGCTCCAAGACGGCTCAAGAAGGCCCCGATACGGCCGAAGGGGCCCCCAAGACGGCCTAAGAGGTCCCCAAGGCAGCCCGAGAGAGCCCAAAGAGGGCCGAAAGAGAGCCTAAGAGTGGGAATACGAACTGATATTCAGAGCCGTTCCCCGCAATATGTCCCCAAGAGTCCCTCAGAGGCCCCATAGGCAACAAGCCTCCCAGATGCGCCCTCCAAAAGGCCCCTGAGAGGCATCCCAAGAGACTCTCAAATTCATCCAACAGGCTCCTGACCCATAGCCCGGGCACGGTGGCGGATTGGGCCGAAGGCCAAGCTGATTTTCTTCTGGGTGTCGGCGGAATGGGCAAGTCACTTGAATTAAAAGAAATCGACAATGGAGGGTAGAAAACAGAGTGGTAGATCAAAGAACATAAAGAACACGATTAACAACATTCACCATATCTGCTTGTCGCCCGGACACCGGCGAACTCCCCGTACAACGCATGCGCGAGCAACTGATCAAGCTTTCTGTTTCCAATTTCGGCAACCAAGGGATTTTTTTCCAGGCCTCGGAGCTATGACAACACATCAGGGACGTGCAAAATCAGTAAACGCCCTGGGGTCGAGGCTGCGGAGATCAGATGCTCAAACATTGTGTCGCTTCTCTTCTCCTCTCCGCGAACATCCAACGTCGCAACTTTCTCATGTCGTGGGTCCTCGGAGCTCTCGGCGCCATACCAGAAATCGTTCTGTCCACAAAGACTGTTAATTGCATGGTCGTGGGGCTATGAGAACAAGCCCGAATGCAACAATACAATTGCAATCCCATCCGTGATTCATTCACGAGGCTGTCCTCCTCCTCCTCCTCCTCCTCCTCCTCCTCCTCCTCCTCCTCCTCCTCATTGGAACCTGCACTGATCTCCGAGCGCCGTGCACTTCATTGCGCAGGCGTGAACGTTGCTCACGTTCGCGTGCCGACTGATCAGCGCATCCTTCCAGTTCGAGCACCCCGTCCTCGTGGTGGACGGGCAGAGAGAGGAGGATGTGTCGCGAGGGCAGCCGAACTGCAGTAGGTGGCAAGACATCGGCCTGGTGGCCCAAGGCGCTAGGGGAGGGAGAAGCAGGCGTCAATTGAAAGCAGTGTTTTGTGTATGTTCGATCCCCTCACCCAACGATTTGACGCTTACTTCTGAAACCACGAACGGCTCCCAACACACGAAGGGAACCACAACGAAAACTGTCCACACTGCCCTGCCCAGAAATTGGATCGACCCATGGGGGACAGACTGCGAGGAGGCAGCCTGAACCAGAGGAGAGGGAACAGGACGACTGGCCTGGGCGCAACTGGCCTGGGCGCGGGGGCCTGTGCGCGCCTGTACTGAGGGCAGATGCGCGAAATAAGTCCCAGCGGCTGCCCTGCAAAGACAAGATGGGGCGGGGGTGGAACGTGGAGAGAATCATCGGCCTGTAATCGACATAATGAACTCGCGACATGGTGCCCGTGGTGCCAGAGGGGAGAAGCGAAACTCGGAACGATGCGATTTTTCGGCGACCCTGGATGCTCTTCAACCTGCGGGGGTCCCCGGAGGTCGTTGGGCTTCCTGGAAGCCGGAACAAGAACAGGACCGATCCCCACCAGCAAACGCATAGAAGAACACGAGCGTCGCTTTCCTCTCCTCCCTGTTTGAAGAGCACCCCGTCCTGGTGGACGAGAGGCAAAAAGGTGCCTCCTTCGGAGAGTCCATGATGTGCAAGTCCCAACACGCGTTGAAGACCTCGTCACAATCCCCAGACTGGAAGACACACGTCTTCCGCAGCGTGCCAGTGTTCGGCCCCTGATTCGAACAATTCTGAGGCTGGTAATTGAACGATTTGCATCCGGGAAATCGGCTGCAGGCGTTGCCGCACGCGTGCTCGCTGTCATAGATGCCGCTTGCGATGTAAACCTGGTCCCAGTTGCTGCAGCCTGTGCGCATCTTGGTGGACCAAGGTCCAACCCTGCTGGCCAGCGACGGGGCCCGGAAAGACGCAGTCGAGGCACCGGCCCGCGCTCGCTGCACAGTCGCGACGAGCGCCGTGGCCACCAGCACCACAAGGACAGAGGCAGCACCTTGGGCGCTGCGGGGGCGATCCATGGGGGGGGTGGAATGGAGGGGAGAAGCGTGCACCTGTCGTGCCCCTTCTTTTGGGCCCCTGGGGGGCCCCCTTACCTTCAGGGCCCCTCTGGGGCACGAGAGGTGGGCCTTTCTTCACCCACCCCCCTCCATCGCACCCCCATGACCCACCGCACGAGCGCCGAGGATCCCCCGGCGCCCAGAGAATGTTGTGGTGCCCGTCCCTCGGTCGCCGTGGCCGTGCTCCTTTCGGCTCGCGAGGGGCAAAATCACGCCTTCGACAAGGGAGAAAATGTGAGAGGTGATGCGGGAGGGACAGCAGCATGAGCAAGTCGGCGGCGAGCGAGGGGGGAAGTGAGAGGGAGAGGCCTTCTCAAAGGCGGCGGCGCTTCGCAGACGCCCTCGCGCGTCCTGAAAAAATCTGCGTCTTCGGGCCAGGCTTGGAGAACTTCTCAAAAGGCTGGGAACTTTCCGAGCCTTGTCAGACAGCCCAACCCCTCTGACATTCCCCCCGTGCTCGCCGCCGAATGTGATGTGCAACAGCAGGAATAAAATCACCATACCTCGCCAACCCTCCACGCCGCGAGATTTGTCACATGGGCCAACGAAAAACATGCTCTGTACCAAAGACCAACTGCTCCGCTTTTTTCTAGCGCAGGGACATCTCACCAAGAAGCTGCCCCAGAAGAGCAGCCGAGACTTCCCAAATAGTTCCAATGACGTGATCGCACGCTGCCGCCACGAAAGCGTCGCACAAAGACTCAAAACGTTGGCAGGCGAGTAATAACGAGAGGACAACGAGGCGAAAAACTGCCGCCCCCCGCTTGCCGGGGGTGAAAAGGCATGTGGGACATTTGGCTGACCCCTCACCCTTTCCCCCTCCCCCACCTCTGGGGGGGGACATTTGGCTGTCCCCCGCCCCCCCCCTCCCGCTTTCCCCCTTTCCCCAGGCCGGGGGTGGGGCGTCCCCAGGCTTTTCCAGACCACCCGTGGGGCCTCTGGAGCGCTTCGGTGATGGGTAGAGCTACCATTACCGCGAGCCGTCCAACATATGATACAATGTTTTGCGCTGGACGCATTGAGGCCGAAGCTACGTGTACACCGTACACCTCCATCATGTATACATCTTCTCAATGTTCTTGTCCCGGAGCCGTGCCTGAAGGGCGGCTCCATCGTGACGGTGTTTTGCTCGGTGCCTCCGCGGTCCTCATTGTTCTCTGCGGCGCTGTCCCCATCGACGGGCTGACCAACATCGACGAGGACCCTTCTTCCGAGGCGCAATCGGCCAAGACAAGCTCGTTTTCTATCCAAGCTCGCTGTCTATCGATACTCGTGTAGGTGAAGGAATCCAGCATCAGACCGCCGGGCAGAAAGTTCCCACGAAACACACAGCACCCTAGTATGAACATCGCCGCTCATGTGCTCCACTGAGTTTGGAGCTTCTGCGTTCTTGGAATGTTGGAGGGCTCCAGCGCAATTCCAGGATCCAACTTACCGAGCTCTTACGGATGACGCGCTCCATAGATACGGGCACTCTTCGTACCCAAGAAACGTAACTTCATAGCGCACATTAAGAAGAAGAGCATGGGTTCTGAATCTGCCTATCCGAGGGACTCGACTGAGAACGAGCTTCTAACGCAAGAGTCGGTTTCATAATTGCTCCATGGGCACGGGCATCAGTTGTAGCCTTTAGGGTATCTTCCACAAGTGTGGCAACATCGAGACACTTAGGCTTCCAGTGCAGCATGGTGTCTTGGATAATATTTTCGCTTACGCACCCCACAGCGGGCAACACTAATCTTTCTTCTCGGAGTTTGGGGCAATAACGAAGTTCACGACAACTCATTGCACGGCTATGCTTCTGGGCGAATTCCACTCCAAGTTGTTGCAGCAAGGCCTTGGGGGACCAAATGTTATAGGGGACTTTGTGCTCTCAGAAGGGTTAGCCTGGAGTATCCTGCAACCGAAATCTAACAAACAATTGCTGATCGAATACTGCATCGATACAGACATGCTGGTGGCGAATATGGTCTTCCAAATACCAATGGAAGAACATGATACGTTCAAACATTTGGGACTACAACGTCATAGTCGGTTGCGCCGGACAAATTCAATCAACTTGACCATAGATTGTGCCATAACACGGTAGCGTCTTGGAAACAAGACTGCAGGAACGACTGGACCAGAGCATTGAACAGCCACAATTTCCTGCCCTACGCTGAAGGAAATACAACATGCTTTGCATAACATGAAGAATCGGAAAACTGCAGGCCCAGATGATGTCCCGTCAAATGTTGGAAAATCGTATCTGGAGATGTTAATGCGTGTGGGGCTCGATTGGAAATCTGCCAAGCGTGCTGGGCGACAAAAATCATCCTCGACAAATGGATGAGGGCGAGTGTTGTTCTTTAGTTCGAGGGAGGGGACCACACGCTGCCTAACAACTACCGAACAATGTCTTTGTTGACAGCGCGTTGCTCTTTGTAACCGGCATCGATGCTCGACCAAAGGCCCTTCGAATGCGACCATCTCAATTCGGTTTCTGACCTCGGCGAGGCACGGCCGTCGCCCTCATGCTGATCCGGCTGATATCGACGCAGCAAACGAAGACGACACCCGAGGCCTCACGATACTCTTGCTTGATAGGGGAAGGGCACTCGACATATTAAAGCATATTGAAGCCAGATTGCGTATTCTCCATTGCTGCGCTTCGGAATTCCTTCTCCGATGGTAGCCATGATCAACGGCGGATACGCGGAACACTTCTTCACCATAGTGGGTCATTGTGGCTGCTCTTCGGGAAGCCGACAGGCTGCCAGTATAGCTCAAGGATGTCCTCTATCCCATACCTCTTCATGATGGTTCGAAGTGAATGAAATGCTACGCGCTGCATGTCACGATCTCCAACGTGGTGTTACGATACGTGCTCTACGCAGATGATGCGCTGTTACTTTCAAGGTACGGGGAGAATCGTCAAGCTCTTCTTGATGCTAGCGTTTGGGAAGGACGCAAATCTGGTCTGGAGCTTAATTGGGAGAAGACTGTACAGATGTCAGTGTCGTCAGACAGCTTGGTGACGAGGTCGTCTGGGGAGCCCATTACAAGAGCTACAGAAGCAGTTTACTTGGGAGGCTTGATCACACACGATGGGTGAGTGGGACATGAATTCAACTGGCGACTTGGCGAAGGGTAAGGCTTACATCAGCTGTGCAAGATCAAGATTTTGGAGCACGCTGCAATCAGCAAGACAAGAAAGTTGCAAGTATACACCAGCTGCATGTTGACCAAGGTCCTCCACTCCTTGGACTCCTTGTGGCTGCTGAGACTGATCGATCCACACTGGACGCTTTTCATTGCAGGTGCTTGCGAAAAATATTTGGCGTACCTCATTCTTGCTTTTCGAAAATTTCGAATGCTACCGTGCTGACTCATGCCGGACCCAAACCTTTTTCTGCAACATCAAATGACGGCCAAGGCAAGCTACACAGCAACATGGTTTTGCAAGCGGACGACTCCTTGGTGAAGCGAGTGGTGTGCAACGCTGACTCCACGCCCAAAGATTAGCTCTCCGCCGGCGCAAGGGTGAGTTCCAGGCAGCGGTGGGCGCAATCCGTACCCAAGTTTGATCCTATGAACATGTCGGGCTTTTTGTGCACTCCTCCTGGAGACACCAGCTGCGGCTCCGGCAACGTTTTACTTGCGTTTTCTGCCCACTCGTCCTGGACGGACGAACGGTGTTCCTGCCTTGTGCCTTCCAAGAAATCCCAAACGCCACTTCAACAGGTCTCCGATACCCCGAAGGAAGATAATCCGCCACCGATCCTCTGGGCGCGGAGTGGGCGTGTCCTCAGGTCCTTTGCGTAATTCCTGGAGCCTCAGTCCTCAGTCCCGGGATGTCTGTCAAGGGCCCGGACTCCAAATTCCGAAATCTCCCTGGGCTTCCCGCGGCTCCCCTGGGCGCCCCTGCGGCTTCTCGCATGACTTTTTGGGGGCCAGCAAGGCGGGTCCAGAGATTCCCGGGATGCCTTCAAGACGGCCCAAGAGGGCCCCAAGACGGCCCAAGAGGCCTCCAGGACGGCCCAAGAAGCCTCCAAGAGGCCCCCCAAGAAAGCCCCAAAAGGCACAAATCATTGAATTCTTTGAGGTTTTAAAGGAGATGGGCGTTCTCTTTCTGCCGGCTTTCCGACGCTCCAGGACGGCCCAAGGGGCGCAAAGGCCCAAGAGGCCACCGCCCAAGAAGATCTCAAGACGGCCCATAAGGTGGCCAAGAGAGGGAACACGACCCGAAAATACGAGCCGTCCGCCCTAAGAGGACCCCAGGAGGCCCCAAGAGACGCCTCCAAGAGGCCCCCTAAGACGCCCCAAGAGGCCCTCAAGAGACCCACAAGGTGCCCCAAGAGGCCCCCAAACGGCCTCCAAACTGCCCCCAAGGAGGCCCTCGAAAGGCCTCCCACGAGACCCCGACGAACGTCCAATAGGCTCCATATCACAGCCCAGGCACGGTGGCGGGATGGGCCGAAGGCCATTCGATCCGCCGCCCCCTGTTGATTCATCACAGGGGTGCCTAGCTTGCGGAACTGTATGGGTTTTGGTTTTGGTTCTTTTTCCAAACAAGAACTCCCCCTGGGGCTTCGGCCCGTCCCGCCGGCCACCGGGAAAGATGCCGAAAATTTGCCTGGACCCGGCTCCAAAGGGTTTTTCCTGGTCCAAGACGCCTCAAGATGGCGCCAAGATGGCCACGTTGGCTCAAGGTGGCCTCCAAGATGGTCCAAGATGGTCTCCAAGTCCGCCCAGGATGGTCCAAGACAACCTCCAAGACGGCCCAAGAGAGTCCAAGACGGCCTAAGACGGCCCAAGAGGCCCTCCAGAGGCCTCCAAGACGGCCCAAGAGGCGTTCCAGAGGTCCTCCAGGAGGGCCCGAAGAGGCCAAAATCATTGATTTCCCATAGGTTTTCGAAGGATTTGGGCATTCGCTTCTTCTCGGCTTTCCGACGACCCAAGACGGCCCAAGTGGCCCCCAAGATCGCCCCCACAGCGCCCGAGGCCTCCGAGATTGGCCTCAGGACTGCCCAAGAGTCCCCCAAGACGGCCCCAAGAGGGCACAAAGACGACCCAAGAGGCCTCCACGACGCCCAAGATGGCCTCTAAGACGGCCATGGAGCAGCCCAAGAGGGCCCCAAGACGGCCCAGAAAGGCCCCCCAAACGGCGTCCGACCGCGTCAGACGGGCCAGGGGCCCACCAGGATGGCCGAAGTTGGCTCGAAGCTGGCCCAAGAGGCCTCACAGAGGGCCTCCAGGAAGGCCAGAAAAAGGCAAACAAACACTGATGTTCCGTAAGTTTCCGAAGGATCTTGACATTTGTTTCGGTTCGGCCTTCCGACGGCCCGATACGACCCAAGAGCCCCCAAAGATCGCCCAAAGATCGCCGAAGAGGATTTCAAGATGGTCCCAGAACGGCCCAAGAGGCCCCCAAGACGGCCCCAAGAGGCCTCCAAGACGGTCCCAGAGGCGTTTAAGACGCCCCAGATGGCCTCCAATACGGCCCTGGAGCATTCCAAGAGGGCCCCAAGTCGGCTCAGAGAGGCCGACGGCGTCGGACGGGCCATGGGCCCACCAAGACGGCCGAAGATGGCACTGGCCCAAGACGGCCCAAGAGGCCTCCAAGAGGGCCTTCAGAAAGGCCCGAAAGGCCAAATCATGGATGTCCCATGAGTTTTTGAAGGATTGAGGCATTTGCTTCTTTTCGGCCTTCCGACTGCCCGAGACGGCCTAATTGCCCCCAAAGATCGCCCAAGAGGCCCAAGACGGCCCCAAGAGGCCCCGAAGACGGCCGAAGATGCCTCCAAGACGCACAAAATGGCCTCCAAGACTGCCCAAGAGCCCTCCAAGACGTCCTCCAAGAAGGTCCGAAAAGGTCAAAAAGGCCTCCAGGCGGCCAAGATGACCTTCAAGATGCCCACGTGTTCCCCGAAGGCTTTCCAAACCGATTCGGGGAACACATGGTCCGATAGCTTGGCAAATCTGGCCTCAACGTTCGGCCACACAGGCGCTTCCAAAAAGACAAGGGGCGGCGGTGATTCGCCGCAGGCGTCTTCGATCCGCCGCCCCCTGTCGGCTTGCCGACCCTTTCGATTGTGGTTTTGTTTTTTGTCCAACAGAACTCCCCCTGGGGCTTCGGCCCGTCCCTCCGGCAACCCGGAAGGGTGTGCAAAAGGTGGCTGCAAAGGGTTTTTCAGCTTCAGACGGCTCCAAGATGGCCTTCAAGATCGCCCCAGATGGCCTCGAAGACGGCCAAAGAGAGTCCAGGATGCCTCCAAGTTCGCTCAAGAAACACCCAAGACGGCCCAAGACGGCCCCAGAGGCCTCCAAGAGGCCTCCAAAACGGCCCAAGAGGCCTCGAAGAGGTCCTCCAGGATCCTCAAGGACGGCCCGAAGAGGTCAAAATCATTGACTTTCCATGGTTTTTGAAGGACTATGGCTTTGCTCCTTTTGGGATCCCGACGGCCCAAGACTGCCCAAGAGGCCATCAAGATCGCCCCAAGAGTGCCCAAGAAGCCTCCAAGACGGCCCCGGACGGCCCACGAGGCCCCAAGACGGCCCACGAGGCCCCAAAGAAGCCCCAGATGGCCTCCAAGACTGTCAAGATGGCCTCCAAGATGCCTCCAAGACTGCCAAGATGGCCTCCAAGACGGCTAAGATGGCCCCAAGATGCACCCAAGACGGCCCCAGATGTCCTCAACAAGGCCTTAGACTGCCCCAAAGGCCCGCAAGAGGCCTCCAAGACGGCCCCAGAGCCCCCCAAGGTGTCCTCCAGGAAGGCCCGACAGGGTCAAAATGGCCTCCAGACGGCCAAGATGACCTTCAGGGAACAAATGCCTATGACACAATCCAACATCAAGCGACCCAATTTCGAACGAAAAGCAATGATCTTCGTAACATGGTCCGAACAACGATTAAGGACCTCAAAGTCCACGAAATGTCCCTCCAAGACGGCCTAGGATGGCCTCCAAGACTGTCTCAAGACGCCTCCAAGACGGCCAATATGACCCACGATGGCCTCCAAGATGCGTCCAAAATGGCCAAGATGGCACCAAGAGAGCCCAAGATCACTCCAATTTGGCCTCCATAGCGGTCCAAACAAAAATGCCTCCAAGACCGCCAAGATGGCTCAATTGAACCCCAAAATGACTCAAGAGGCTCCCAAGAGGACTCTTCCTCCCTTCCGTTTTTTCCTCACTCTCCTCTTCCCCAACCTCCTCCACGCGTTCCCCGAAAGCTTTGCAAACCGATTCGGGGAACACTCGTTTGGAAAGATTGGCAAGGATCTGACCCAAACTTCGGCCAGCAGGCCCCAAGACGCCTCCAAAAGCTCACAAGAGCCCCCAAAGGGCCCCCCACACGCTCATTCCTCACTCTCTTACTCTTCCCCGTCCTTCCCCACGTGTTCCCCGAAGGCTTTCCAAACCGATTCGGGGAACACATGGTCCGATAGCTTGGCAGGGTTCTGGCCTCAACGTTCGGCCACATAGTCGCTTCCGAAAGGGCAGGGGGCGGCGGTGACTCGCCGTAGGCGTCTTCGATCCACGCAGCAGAGCTCGACAACAGAATTGGATCAGGTTGGGCGGCAGTTTCAAAGCATAGGTCTGTACTATGTGACCGTCGCAAACCATTGCCACACATAATGAAGTTATTCCAATCGACAGTGTCCCCATGCGTTATGTATGGAGAGGGGACTTGGACTCTATTAATTAATCAGGAGCGGCGGCTAAGATCCACGCAGAGAAGAATGCTAAGGCAATTCGTTGGTGTAAGACGGGGGCCAGACGAGGATTGGGTGGATTTTACCAAGCGCGCGACCAACACTAGCGTCGACTTGGCGACCAAGTTTGGGCGAGCAACGACATATGTACATGTACGCCCTCCGCGGTGTTGCCTGCACGAACGTCCGCGTTGACACGCACTCCAGGGGAAACTAACCGCGTACGTGTACATATGTTGCTGGCCTCTGAAAGTTCGGGGTCGGAGACTGGGTTGTGGCGCTTTTCCTAAACAAAAATCATTGGCCATGCGCGTGGCCTCCGTCTCAGATGGAAGGTGATGTCAAAAACTATGAGACTCGCGACCTTGGCATCGAGTGACACCGTGCAGACGCGCGGGCGGCCAACGCAAGAGGCGGAGTGATGCTTAAGACACTGAATGCTCCGCGGCCCGGCGTCGCGCCGGAGCGGGCTCTCCCGCTCTACGGGCTCTTTCACTTTCACTCTCACTTTCACTGTTGATCTATCACAGAGGTGCCTGGCGTGCTGAATTTCTTACGGTTTTTGGTTTTGGCTCTTTTAAAAAATACCTCCCCCTGGGATTTCGGCCCGTCCCGCCAGCCACCCGGAACTGCCCGGAAAGCTCCGGGCGGGCTGGTTCCCAAGGATTATCCTGCTCCAGATGGCTCCAAGATGGTCTCCAAGACGGCCAAGATGGCCTCCAAGACGGCCAAGATGACCTCCAAGATGGCCTGCAAGACGGCCAAGATGGCCTCCAAGTTCGCTCACGATGGTCAAAGATGATCCCCAATACCGCACGAGAGGGTCTAAAATGCATCAAAATCCGCCCAAGACGCCTCCAAGACGGCCCAAGACGGCACAAGATGCCCCCAAGAGGCCTCGAAGAGATCCTGCAGGAGGGCCAGATTATGCCAATCTCATTGATGTTCCTGCGGTTACTGAAAAGATTTTGGCATTGCTTCTTTTCGGCCTTCCGACGGCCCGAGACGGCGCAAGAGGCCTCCACGATGGCCCCAAGACCACCCAGGAAGCCTCCAAGATGGCTCCCGGACGGCCAAGAAGCCCCCAAGACTGGTTCAAGAGGGCCCCAAGACGGCCCAAGGGGCCCCCAAGACGCCATAGATGGCCTCCAACGGCCCTGGAGCATCCCAAGAGGGCCCCAAGTCGGCCCAGAGAGGCCCTCAAGATGGCTTCCGACGGCGACGGGCCAGGAGGCCATCAAGACGACCCAAGATGGCTCCGAGGTGGCCCAAGACGGCCCAAGACGGCCCAAGAGGGCTTCCAGGAAGGCCCGAAGATGCAAAAATCATTAACTGTGCGCAGGTTTTCGAAATATTTTGGCACTTGCTTCGTTTCGTCATTCCGACGGCCCGAGACGGCCCAAGAGCCCCATAGGATCGCCCCAAGATCGCCCAAGAGGTCATATAGCCCCAGAACGGCCCAGGAGGCCCCCAAGACGGCCCCAAGAGGGCACCAAGACGGCCCAGGAGGCCTCGAAGACGCCCTGGATGGTCTCCAACACGGCCCTTGAGAACCCCAAGAGGGCCGTCGGCCAGAGAGGCCTCCAAGACGGCTTCCGACGGGACAGGAATACCCTAAGACGGCAAAAGAGGATCCCGAGAAGCTCCCAAAGGTCTCCAAAAGGACCAAGGAGGCCCCCAAGTTGCCTCTAAGAGGCGCCCAGGAAGCTGCCATGAGGCCCCAAGAGTGCCCCCAGAGGCTCCCAAGATCCCCCCTCCACCTCCTCCTCCTGATCTTCCCCGCCATCCTCCCCCAAGTGTTCCCCGAAGGGTTTCTACAACGGCTGGGGAAATGCTTGGCCCGATAGCTTGGCAGAGATCTTGCCACAACGCTCGGCCACATGGGCGATTCCAAAGGCAGGCGGCAGCGGTGATTCGCCGTAGACGTCTTCGATAACTACCCAAGATGGCTTGCAGACCTCCCACGCGGCCTCGAAGACGCCCCAACAGGGCTCTAAGAGGACCCCTACGAAGGCCCCATGAAACATAAATCGTCGCAATCCTTTGGGAAGATATGCCTTTTCAGAGTGCTCGCCGTGTGGTCTTCACAGCGTCCATGACTGACTGCTCCACAAGCCCTCCAGATGCTCCCAAAGCAGCCAAAGAAACCCCCCCAAAAGCCCCAGAACGGCCTGAGAGAACCCTCAGACGGCCCAAGAGTCAACCGCGACGGCCCCAGGTGGCCCCAACAGAGCCAACAGAGCCCCAAGCGGCGCGCGAGCAGGCCAACCCCCAGTGGTATGTCGAGCTCTCCGGCCCACGGCGACCCCAGACACTGCCAGCAAGCGCTCAAGTGAGCCCCTACGAGGCCCAATTGCGGCCCCCAGGGGCTCCCGGAAGGCCCAAGTGAGGCCCCCAGAAACCCACAAAACCTTTACAAGCCGACGACAGGGTCTCATGCGACAGCGGTGCTCTCCGCCTCTTCCTCCTTTTCCACCTGTCCTCCCCCTCGCCCTTCACCTCCCAGCTTGTCCTCGAGGCACCCAGAGGCCCCCAAAGGCCAAAGTGAGGCCCCCAGGAGCCCCCATAAACCTTCACAAGCCGACACCAGGGTCTCATGCGACAGTGGTACTCCGCCTCCTCCTCCTCCTCCTCTTCCTCCTGTCTTCTCCCTTGCTCCACCTCCCAACTTGTCATCCACTTCCTCCACCTCCAACTTCTCCTCCTCCTCCTTCTCCTCCTCCTCATCGTTCCCTCCCCTTGCTACAACTTCTGACCCTCAACACTTTGTTGCGCTTTATCATAAGCTCCGTCGTGGTCCCTCGGCCTCGCTCTGACACGCCTCGCCAGGGTCTCCAGATCCTCGGCTCTTGCACTCCTTGTGAGCCCACGTGAGTCAGCCCGAGATGTCTTCGCAGCTTGCGACCGCTGGGCTCCACCACGTGCCTTCGGATCCACGCACGCCCACGATGACGTCAGGACGGGCCCCGCCCGTGGACTTCGTTTCCCTTCTCGGGGTCGGCGGGCTGGCGTAAACCACTTGGGTACCTCAACACGGTTGTGGTCTGCGGGGCGAACGGGGTGACGACCAATGAAACGCAATGTAGCGCAAAGCATACCACTGGCAACGCTCTTCGTAGTAAGATGCATGGGTCACGTCCTGCCTGAGGGGAACGCCGGTATGGTGTTCACGCAGAGGGCAGGCGGCTAGGCACGGCGGCAGTGCATGCGAGCAGATAAGCGAAGCGAGGGAGAGGAAGGCGGACCAGCCAGAGCAGAAGGCGCAGCATCATGGTATCATGGTGAGCGGAGGAGGCATGACGACGATGAGGAGGATGAGAACGACGTCGAGGACGAGGAGCAAGATGCGGAGGAAGGCACGCCCTGTGCGTCAGAAGTCTCCCAATGAAAGGCCACGGGGACACACTGATTCAGCGAATAACTGTTTCCCCTTCTCCTCAGTCCCCTATCCTCTCCTATCCTCCCCTCCCCTTTCCTGGTGAAGGGAAAGAAGATAAGGGGAAAGTGGACGATGACATCGACGACGATTACGAGGGCGAACGGACGACGATTACGAGGAGAGCGAACGAGATGAGATGACAAATGGACAGGGGGAGAACCCCCATGATCTCCGCACAACACCCGGAACGCCAACTTGAAACTCCAGACATCCTTCCAACCTTCACTTTCCCCTCTTGCTGCCCTCTCTTCATGGAGAAGGCAAGGAAGAGGAGAGCGGCGGACGTACAGGAAGACATGTGAAGAGGGTGTAACAGGGGGCGCAAATGAACCCTCACTGATACCCGCGAACGGATCCCGCCCAAGAGCGCCACAAGGCATCCGGAAATCCCCAAACAGAAACACGATACACCTCCCTCCTTCCCCTTCCTCCTTCCGAGAGGAATCAAAGAGAAGGGGGGGGTCCTGGACCTCTCCAAGAGCGCGTTCTGACTAGGATTTCGAGGCAGATCCAGCCGCATCGATGAGCAGAGTGGCCAGGACTGGAACGAGACACAACTGCTCTCCATCCTCCTCCTCCTCCTCCTCCTCCTCCTGCTCCTCCTCATGGATGAGGCCAAAAAGAATGGTGGATGTCATCTCTGGCTTCCAGCCGGATGGCGGCCAGTCAACCTGTCCTCCAGTGACAATGTCACCGACGCGGCCTCCTCCTCGTCTTCGGGCACCGCCCGGTGGCCATCCATATCCAGACGGTGGAGAACAGAGACAGGGGGGAGGGGGAAACTGCGTCCCGCGGCGCAATGCCGGCTGACTCGCCTGCTGGGCAGCTCAAACTCGAGCAACGATGGCGGCGGGGGGGCCGCGACGATGCAAGACGACTGCAGGCTACGAGACCAACGAAGGAAGCTCGCGTCTCGCCTTTGTCATTGTCGCGAGACACACGCGAATTATAATACGACATTGCGTGCACAAATGTTTGACGGAAGTCGGCTTGGATGTATAAGGTCGGTACTGGCCCTCCCTGTTCTGGCGTCGCCAATGGGGCCCAACGCAGACCCGAGAAATTCGTTCGCGAGGACCTCCGACTTGACATGTTTATGCTGCTTGGTGTTCTTCTCTGAAGGTCTGGAGCAAGACGAGGCTCGATTGTCGTCTGCTTCCTTCTCGTGAGACATACTGATAATGAGATCAACGTCGCTTTAGGCATACCACTCTCCGCCCGTCATGCGCTTCGGCGACCGTGAACGCAATCTGCAGGCCAGATCACCCATTCAACGTCTTGCTACAAGGAACCAAAAATGGTAACCAACCTACATTCCGGGCGAAGCATATGGGGCGAAACCTACGGGGGGCAGAAAACCACTCCCCGAACACACATCCCGATACAGAGAAGTGCCTCCTGAGGCCTCTTGGGGCCTCCTGGGGGCGGGGGCGCCTAACAGCGCTCCCGGAATACAGAAGTATCCCAACACAGGTAAGCGTCTCCCGGGGCCTCCTGTGGGCTGGGGAACGAAATTGCTGCCCGAACATATAACCCAATACAATAAAAAGACCTCCTGGGGCTCCTGGGAGCTGTCCCCGAACACATATCTCAAGACAGAAAATGCTTCCTCTCCTTTCCCTTGGTTTAGGCGCTGTTTCCAGTACACGTGGCAGGTAAGGAAGACATACCCGCAAAGGGGCACGACCGAAGACGAAGACGACGGATACCGAGAGTTCAGCAAACCCATACATGATGAAAGGCACACGAGCAGACAAGAGCGAGCATTATCAAAAGTATTGTTATTGTTGCTGCTGTTGCAAACCAGGGGCCGACAACACAATCTGAGCCTCACGACTGCCCCTTTGCAAAAAAAACATTGTGTGAGCTCCAGGACCTGCTGAAACTTGATGAAACAAGACGGAAAGCCGAACCCATTCTATTCCTGACAAGTCTCTTTATTTCGACGCCACGACTGCAGGATGACGATGTGACATCCGCAAGGCTCGCGTCTTGTCGCGGTCCCGCCCAAAGATCTACGCGATGATACTCGCCAGGGCATGACAACAGGATGACGAACATTTCACGCTGCCAAAAATGCAGTCGCGAGCGAGGAGCCAGGCTTCGAACATGTAGCGTTGGCATTCGCATCGAGCCCCTCCGTATCATCTCATCTTTTCACGGACCAGCTGCATGCTCGCCCTCCTACCAATACCCGCTTCAACATGTACTGCCTTTCCCTTCTCGCCCTCTTCGCTCTCCCCCGCTGTCAACTTCTGTCTCCTCCTATTGTTCTTATCCTCCTCAACTCTCATCCTCCGCCCCCTCGTCCTCCCCCTTCCCACTCGTCTCCCTCCTCTTCCCGCCGCCTTCCCTCTCACTCCCTCCATCCAATCCTCCTCATCCCTCGCCTCTCCACCAGCACCCTTCCCGAAGTCCTCCTCCTCCTCCTCCTGTCCCCCCTCCTTCTCCCGCCCTCCCCCTTCCCCTCCTCCCTCTTCCCCCCTTCTTTCATTCCTCATCCCCATCCACTCCTCAGATTCTCATATTCCTCTCCCATCCCTGAATCCCCCTCCCCTCCCATGCCTCAAGCCTCCTCCTCCTCTTCCGCATTCTCCCGCTCTTCCTCAAGCTCTCCCCTGGTCGCCCGCCCGCCCTGCAACCCCGTGCGATCGCCTCCGCGCCAGGGCCCTTCCGTGTGGGCGTGGCCACCAGCGCCACCCCGAACGTGCTCCTGACGACGGCGGCCAAAGACGGCGGCGCCCGCGACTGTGGCACAGACGACGAGGCGGCGGCGGACGGCGAGCGACGGCGACGATGACAATCACGACAAGAACGACGATGGCTGGGAGGCTGGAGAGTGCAAATGGAGGAATTCGCCGGCCCAACGGGCCAGGGCGGGCTAAGATCTCCGGTACCTGGTTAACAGTATTTCTAGTTCGCGCGCGCGGG
This sequence comes from Prorocentrum cordatum, assembly GCA_963575745.1. Taxonomy (NCBI): domain Eukaryota; class Dinophyceae; order Prorocentrales; family Prorocentraceae; genus Prorocentrum; species Prorocentrum cordatum. The sequence goes on along the minus strand of CAUYUJ010014349.1, from coordinate 387,954 downwards.
GCGGCCCCTGGGGGTCCCCGGACGAAAAGTACCCCGGCAAGGTCCCGGCAAGTCCCCGGCAAGGTCGGGTCAGAGATGCCGGAGTTCTGTTTCGGAGTCCAAGAGGGCTCCAGATCGGTCCAAGAGGGCCCCGAGAAGCTTTCTAGACGGTCCAAGAGAGGCCCGAGACGGCCAAAGATCGCCCGAAGACGCCCCAGATGGCCCCAAGACAGCCCAAGAGGCCTCCAAGACGCTCCAAGGGCCTTCCAAGAGGCCTCCGAAGAGGGCCCCAAGTTGCCAAAATCGTTGATTTTCATTTGTTTTTTCTATGTTTTTTTGCGTTCTGGCCTTTTCGCTTCCGGACGCTCCAAGAGGGCCCAAGAGGCCTTCAAGACTGCTCCAAGACGGCCCACGAGGCTCCCAAGACGGCCCCGGAGCGGCCCAAGAGCGCCCCCCAGACGGCCCAAGTGCTGCCCAAGGCGGACCAAGAGGCCCCAAGACGGGCCCAAGAGGGGCTCAAGAAGGGAACCGAGAACTGAAAAATCGAGCCCTCCGCCCCAGAAGGCGCCCAGGACCCCGAAAGAGGCCCCAAGAGACTCTCCAAGACACCCCCAAGACGCCCCAATAAGCTCCCGTGAGGCCCCAAGAGGACCAACAACGTCAGGCCCCAGGCCCCAAGAGGACCAACAAATACCGCCAAGAGCCCGCCGAAAGCCCCCAAGAGACCGTCACGAGAGCTCAGGAGGCCCCCTGGAGGCCTCCCGAATTCTCCAAGAGGCCTAAAAAGAGGCGCCAAGAGGCCCCAAACGGCCCCACCGAGGCTCCAAGAGGCCACGAACGCGCAAACAAACGCCTGCGATGGCACAATACGGGCCGGCGGAATGAGCGAAGCGATTAAATAACAAACTGCATGAACATAAATGTTTGAGGTTTACGCGGATGTCTGGGATCCGCGCCAAGTCCCCCTCCCTGGCGCGCGAAGCGCGGCATGGGCGGCGCTGGAGGCGCCGCCAGGAGGGCCCAGCGCTGATTCAACAAATCAGCGCAGAGCGCCGAACATTATCTTTATGCATGTTTCTTTGTTCAAAGACGACGGGCGACAGCGACGAGGACGATGACCACTACGACAAGAGCGGCGGCGGCTGGGAGAATGGAGTGGGAGGAACTCCGCGGCTCACCGGCTGCCCGCCCCCGCGGCTACCCCCGCGAGCTGCTTTTCCCCGCGATGGGAGCGGGAGCGGCAAGGGGGAGGAGGAGGCGCGGGGCTGGCTGGCCACAGCCAGGGAAGAGCTTTGGCCCTTATTGCGAGGCCAGAACTTCGCACATCCACCAATGCTCAAAAAGGCGCCCATGATAGCTCCAGAACGGCCCAACAGGGCTCAGGAGTGGGCACACGGACGCAGACAGTCGAGCATTCTTACCCCATGCGGCCCCCACCACGCGATCGCCGATCTCCGAAAATCCCCCACAAGGGCCCCTTCACGCTATCCCCCTGCAAAGGCCCACGTTAAACGCTAAGGGCATCCTCGCTGCACGCTAATTATCCCCACTGTGGGGGGCAGCGTGCAATAAGTGGGCCAACGTCGCCACATCGCAAACTGTCATTGCGACGCCAATCGTATACATACCACCGTCTGGGAAACCGGTGCCCGCGGACCCCGGTCGACGCACTTACTCTGATGCACGGCAACAACCCCCTGCAACACGCTCGTCCTCCCACCAAGAATTATTGTCCGCCGCCTTGAAGCCTTTTCTAAAATACGCTTCGCTGAAACAAACAAACAATGTGCAGTGACGCGAAGAAACGGCTCTCCTAAACTGGCATGAAACGAGTGCCACCTGGTACATGGCGAAAGAGGATGTTTCCATCAAGTGAACAGAAACGCCATATTTTCGTGGAACAGAAAGAGAAGTTTCCATGCATGAATTCCCAGGCTGCGCCGCCTATCCAATCAAAAATGCTGTGCGATCCCATGGGCGGGGGCGGGGCGCAAGTCCACATAAACTGTGAGATCTCCGAACATTTGTTTTTATCCGCGCGGAGCGCGCCAATGGCGGTGCCGCCGGAGGCGGCCCTTAGCGGATCAACTGAATCTGTGCGGAACTCAAACAATATATGTTTACGCCTTTCCTTCTTTGTCGGCTTGCAAGGGAGCGCAAGATGAAGGCAACAAACATGATGCTCTCCAACCTGACCTGATGGCGCGCGCCAAAAGCCCTGGTCGGGCGGGGGGAGCGGAATTTGACGGGAAGGACAACAATGATTCAAGCAATACGGGCCGACGTGGTTGTGAATATGCAGGTCTGCGAAGATAGGCAGGCAAGAATTGGTAAAATCTGGCCTGGTTCACGCTCCCTGTGGCTTTCAACCTTGGACACTTGCGCCGGCAAAGCCAGTGCGTCAACGCGGCGCGAACTAACCGCAAGAGGAGACTGCGCTCAACCAGTGAGCCCGCACGTAACGGAAAACAGAAAAGAAATGAGCGGAGCGACGAAGGGGACCAGGGCGGGAGGAGGACGGGAAAGGGCCGCTCGATTGCCGATGAGGGCGGCAGAGAATCCTGGCCGACCCGGCCCAAAAAAAACCCGAGAGGAGTATCCAAGCTCAAACGAAAATACAGGCATTGTCCAAGATCATCTTCAAAACAAAACGAGGCACGGATGCCGAACTGGGGGCCGATCCGCGCCAAGGGGGGCTAGGTACATGAGCGCGATCGGGGCAGCGAGAGTTGCTTCGTCGCCATCTCCGTCGCCATCTTCTTGTCCACGGCGATGCCGCTCGTGGCCAAATTGGTTCAGTCTTTATATTCCGATACTGAACGTCAGCCAAAGAGAAACGCCCTGTCTGGGCTCTGCGGCCTGGCAGGTGAGGCGGGCGCGCCGCGCCGGTGACTCGTCGCACGGTCGACCTCTCGAACGCGGGCTTCGATGCTTGCCGCGCCCAGGCAGCTGGTGACTGCTCCGCGTAAGACCAGCGACGTCGCGCCGAGGACGCGCGGTCCAAGCACCCCGTTTCGTTCGCGCCACGGCCCGGAGAACGGGGGGCGCGAGTCGGCGCAAGCACCGCAAGCACGTCGTATAATAGGACGCAGGCGTCGCCCCGCCATGGCGGCGCTATCGCGGGCACCGCGCGCGCTGTGGCTTCATTAGCGCAGGCGCCGCGTATGGCCCAGCGCAGTGGCCGCAGACGGGTCCAACAGCATACTGTTGGCTTGTTCTGTTGCTGCAAATACGCGCTCTGTGCCCCATCCTCCAATACAGTCTTGAATCGTCCAGCGAAAGACCACCCCCAAACTGCAGATTCGTCACACAACGAACCAACAACAATACCAACACATCTGCCCGTTGCCAGCACAACCGCATGCGTAGATGGCAAGCCGCGCAGCAACCTGCCCATCGCCTCTTCGCGCCCCGCCCACGCACGCACGGCTATTCCGGCGTTGCTGATTTGCCTGGGCTAAACTTCTTGCGTTTCCCATACTTGCGGTCGTCGCGCAAGGCGCTGGCAGAGTTGATTATTCATTCGTACCCCTCAATGATAGGCGTTGTGTTCAAGCGTGGTCGGCACCTGGACTGCAACGGATTCTCCATCTAATTAGCGACCAAGGCGAACAAAGAGGGGTCGCATTGCTGACTGCCCCCAACAAGCCTGTCCCGCGCATGCTCGCTCGAGCGTTTGTTTGTCCATCTGAGTCCAAATGCGGCGAGACCCAGCACTCCAAGAATTCGCTCTTGGGCTCGACAGAAGATGTGGTACGTCGTTGGTCCAAGCATAAAGACGCATGCGCTTGAATGGCGGGGTTGAAGCGCGGTCTTCGCCACAGGACTCTGGCACACCTCACAATGTCCAGACCAATTGAAGAAACTCTGGAGAGATGGGCATCCACGAAAAGACCGGATGGCAGTGGCCCCGCCGATCTCGCACAGCCACGCATACTGATTCAACATTGGTGGGCTGGCGTCCGCAACAACGACGTACAAGTCCCAAATTCCTCCTCTTGCTCTGCGTTGTGACCGCTGCCACCGCTTGTCACCAATACTCGCTGCCTTACACGTGCAGAGAAGTGAACAGTTGATTGGCCACCGTCAAGAATAAACTGTGTTTCTCTCCGCGCGCTCTTGAAGAAATGTTTCAACATCCCGCCCGAACTTGTAAGTGTAACAATGCGCTTAACCCATCGCTCGATGAACCTCAACGTGCCGGCGTACTAAAATGCTGCTCCATGCCCCGGTCGCCGTCTTCGCCGGAATTCTTTCCGTAGCTCCCAGCGCCGTGCAGCGTGAAGTAAGCCAGGTGGTAAATGCGATGTGTTGCAACTATATAGTGCCACTGTCGACGGTCCTCTGGCCCATGCCCCTGCCGATTCGTAATGCTAGCCCTTAGGTTTAGCGCGGTACAATGTGTGTGAACCTACCCATCCGCCCGGCTCAGATTAAACACAAGACTCGCCAATGAAGTCCCGAACGGATCGAATAATCCCCTAGCAATTCAAACCGGTGCGTTTTTCATACGCCAGATGTGGCCCCGCTTGCGCGGTGGTCAAATCGCGGGGTCGGGATGCCAACGGCCGCCCTCCCAAGATGAACCCCAACGGAGGGTTTCCATCGAAAGGAGCGCTTCTCATGTGCACCCACGAACTAACCAATAGCAACGTCCATATTATAGACCATGTATTCGCCTCGATGACCAACTCGACGGGGCAGGGTTCGTTCGCCTCGCCATCGAGTTGTCAACGCAGGCGCCGCGGGGGCAGTCGATTTATCCACGCGGGCGCTGCGCGCGGACAGGCGAAGGCACCGCGGGTGCGTCAAATGAGAGGCCGCCAGCATCTCTTCGCAATCGCGCTGTTAGCGCAAGCGCTGCGGGCATTCGACCTCGACGGCGCAGGAACCGCTCACGGTAAAGCGCAAGCACCTCTGGCACGTCAAATTTGAAGGTGGAATAATCGCCCTGTCATGACAGGCGCTGGCGTGGGCACGCCGAACCTTGTTGATCGGGTCATGCTATGGGTTATGTTAGCCAGGGCGGACCACAAACATAATGTTTCTAGCAGTATATGTTGTACAGTACATGCTATGCACTCTTGGTGGTGCAGTATTTGTGCAAACTATCTTGTGCAACCTACGTTGTGCAACACATGCTGTGCGCAACGGTTCCGCCGCCATCGCCGTGATGCATTTATGTGTTGCACGATGCCTATATACATATCTGCACATACGTTTACATATTTACATACATATATATAATCACAAATACATCTATTAGAACCACGTGCGCGCTTCGCGCGCGCTTAGGTTCTAGCCAGCTCCAGCCCGTGACAGTCTCGCAGTTGCGTGCAGATGCGCACGCACACATTCAACGTCAAGAGCCACACTCAAGATGTAAGGGTGGGTTTCTTGGGGCGTCTTGGGGCTCTTCGAGCGTCTGAGGGGCGTTGTGGGGCGTCTTGGAGCCTCCTGGGGGCCTCTTGGGAGCGATCGTGAGGTTTCAGCAGCCCATCGGAGGCGACAAGGCGAGAAGGCGAAAGTCACTGATTTCCCCTTAGTTTTGGAAGGGTTTTGGCTTGTCGGAGGCGTTCTAGGTCTCCTGGGGCCCTCTGGGGCTGTCTTGAGCGTCTCGGGAGGCGTCTCCAGGCTCCGGGCACTTCTGGGTACGCGTTCCCCTTCTTGGGCCTGCCTTGGAGCCGTCTTGGGGCCCTCTCAGGAAGTCTTGGGCGTCTCAAGAACTACGACCCTCCGGACACTTCTGGGTTCGCGTTCCTCTTCTTGGGCCTGTCTTGGAGCCGTCATGGGGCCCTCTCATGCCGTCTTGGGCGTCACAGGAACTGTCGTGCCTTCTTGGGCCGTCTTGGGGCTCTCTTGGAGGCTTATTCATCTGTCTTCGAGCGGTATTGTGGGCCTCTGGGGCCGTCTTGGAGCGTCGGGAAACTGAAAAGGCGAAAACTCGAAAAGCCTTCAAAAATCTATAAGGATAATCACCGATTGTTGCCTCTTCAGGCGCTCTTGGGAACCCTCTTGGGGGCCTCTTGGGCCCTCCAGGGAGCCTTTCGAGGTGGAAGCTCGGATTGTCGGTTCGGGTTACCCCTCCTGTGTCCTTATTGGGGCCGTCTTGGAACGCTCTTGGGCCGTCTTGGACGCCTCAGGCGTCGTTTCGGGGCCCTCTTGGGCCGTCTTGGGGCCCTCTTGGAGGCCTCTTGGGCTGTGTTGGAGCGGACATTGGGGGCCTCTCGGGCCGTTGTGGAGCGTCGGGAAACTGAAAAGGCGAGAGCTCGAAAATCCTTCAAAAACCTACTGAAAATCTGCGATTGTTGCCTCTTCAGGCGCTCTTGGGAGGCCTCTCGGAGGCTTCTTGCTTCTTGGGGCGTCTGAGAGGCCTCTTGAACAGTCTGGGGCTAATTGGGGTCATCTCTACCGTCATTGGTCGTTTTGGCAGTCCGGAAGGGCGACTTCGGCCGTCTTCGGGCGATCTTAGAGGGCCCCAGGCGCCCAGGGAGCCCCCCTGGGGCCCACGGCACACCCAGTTGCGGTCGGGGTCGCGGCCCCGGGGTCCCCAGGTCTGGTTCCCCGTTACATGTAGCTTTGCTAATACGATGAGTACCTATATGCATAGAATACTGCTCCGGCTAGACCGGCGTCCCGCTGGGGGCCGCCAGGTCCCGAGCGCGCCTGGAGCGCTCAAGACGGCTCCTGATGGCGTCCAGAGGGCCCCAAGCTAGGACAAGAAGAGAGCTGCAAGACGCCAACGGCCCCAAAGCAGTCCCAGAGGCCCCCTTCTCGCCCCAAGACACCCCAAGAGGCCTCCCAAGGGAGTCCCAAGAGACAAAAATCGCCAAATCCCTTTGTCAACCGTGGATCAACAACTTCTCGCCTTCCCGACGCTCCAAGACGGCCCAAGACGCCCCCCAGATTGCCCCAAGACGGCCCAAGAGGCACTCAAGAGGCCCCCACGACGGCCCAAGAGGGCCCGAAGACAGCCCAAGAGGCGCCCAAAACGGCCCAAAGGGACCCCAAAACGGCTCCGAGAAACACCAAGGACCCACACAGAGGCCCCCAAGAGACCCCGGAAAGGCCCACAGAGACGCCGAAACAGCCCCCAAGACATCCCAAGATGTTTTCAAGGAAGAGGCACTCAAGAGGCCCCCACGACGGCCCAAGAGGGCCCCAAGACGGCCCAAGAGGATGCAACCTATGTAATGCAATCTATGCGGTCCAATCGATGCGGTGCATTCTATGTGGTACCCAAAACGGCCCCAAAACTGCCTCCGAGAACACCAAGGACCCCCACAGAGGCTTCCGACAGGCCTCAGCTCCCCAAGAGACAGAAGAAACCGCCCAAGAGCAGCCTCGTGGCCACTCAGGGTCGGAGTCAAGTGTGAAAAGCCCCGGCAGAGCAGCCGAGCCTTCCCTCCCCCCACCGCCCCTCCTCCCCTTCCTCCCTGCGCCCCTCCCCTCCTTCCCTCCTTCCCTCCGCACGATGAGTCCCCCCCCCTCCGCCCCTCCTGGGCGGCACGGTGCCCTGGGTCGGCCCGATCTGCACCTCCAGCCCGGAGCCGAATGTCATCGGCACCTCCAGGGCGGCCATCCGTCGGGCGGGCAGCCCCAGCTCCCCTGTTTCGCCCGCGGCTGCTGCTTCAGAAGGGAATAATATTTGAAAACAACTCCTGAGAGGTCTCCGTCATGATGACCAGCCAGATGAAGAGGCCATTGTGGCCAGGCTCGGCCGGACTAGGCACGGGATCAAGCCCGATTAAGCTGGATTGAGCGGAATTAGACGGGATTAGGTAGGATTATGCTGGATCAGGCCGGTTTCGAGCTCGGATATACAGGCGCCGATTGTGACTTCAACCTCCCAGGAGTTGCACCCGAAGAGCCGATGAGCGGAGAGGAAGGGAAGATCGATGTCGTTGGCCCCTCCCGCGGTAGGCAGGCCAGACTGCACGACGGAGTGTCCAGCCCCAGGACACGGATGCAGCCCGCAACTGTCGCCCCCGGCCTGCGCGTCGCGACCGTCGCGCTGCCTTGGAGCGCGACGATGCCACGTTATCGGGCAGGAGGCTCCCGTCTGGAGGTGGCCAGCGAAGCGAGGCGAGTGCAGCTGGCAGCCTCGGGCCAGGGCGGGCGGCTTCGAGGAGGAGGGCCGAGGAGTGCTGCTTGCCGTTTGGCAGGGCGCGGCTCGCCACTGGCAGGCCCGACCCACGGACTGGGCCTTCGCAGCTGCTCCTGCCGCGTCTCGTGACGGCTGGTGGGTGGCTCGGCGCTCGAATGAGAAGTCTACCCTCGCTCCGGAGGATGACGAGAACCCACGTTGACACCCAGCGTGGTTCCTCGCAAGAACCCCTTCCCCCAGAAGAGCTCGCCTCAACGACATACACGAGCTCCCTTCCCTCATCGTGCACCTGTCATCCCTTTCCCCCTCTTCACCTTCCTCCTTTCCAACATATTCATTAGATCTGCACAACCTCCAGAACACATCACTGCGCCAATAAACAGTAGTGTTCATTGATGTCTCTTGTTCTCACATCGCAGAACCAATCGCAACATCAGGCACCTCCCAGCGAAAGTTCGCTGGCAGGTCGGACATGTTTGTCAGCTCCAGTTGGTAGGCAGACCTCGGCTGGAAGAGCGAATGCTGTCCCACCGCGGACGGTTAGCCAAGAGCAATCGGAGATGCAGAGCATGCAGGAGCGGGGGGGCTCGCACTATTACGAAGAAGCAGAGAAGAGAAGGCCACGAAGCAGCTGGCGGGCTCAATTCAACGGTGTATCAAATAGCTGACACATCATCAATTTGCGTGATATTGAACTCAGATATGGACAAACATAAGCAAACGGTCTGCTGCTTAGGACGCGTTTCCTGCGCATGGTTCGCACTGGCCCGTTCAGTCCTCAACGCTGCGTCACCCATAGTACATAAGCCCGCCACGATCAGGGCGGAGACCCAATACGGTGATTTCTGCATCAATCTTATGCAAAAGCATTGAACCATGGCGCGTAGTCTGTCCGTGCAACTGCAAGATGCTGCTAAAGCGCAGCGGGACTGGTCGGAGCCAATCGCGGCGAAAACATATCTGAGATCACACGTAAACTGGCCCGTCTGCACCAGCCGCGGCGAGCAGAATTCACGAGAGCACACGGCAGGCGCCCAGTCGGCGCTGGTCGGGGCGAGCTGCTGCGAAAGAACTCCTCGCAACCCATGACAAGCGGCGTGCTGAGCGTGCCGGGGTCATCTACTGCGAGCAAAGCTGCAGGTAACACGTGACCATGAACTGCATACCACATGAGAGGCATTCATGCATGCACTGAGAGGGGGAATGCGATGGCCTGTCCTGTAACAAATATTCCTCTTCCTATACTTTTATAAGCCCAGGCGGGGGGAAAACCCATCACCCCCCCCCCCCCAAAACCGGACTCCCGGGACCTGGGGCTTTGGGGCCCTCCGGACGGGCCTCGAAGCGGCCACGGGGCCTCGCAAGGCGTTTTGCCAAGCCTTCCCAGCACACTTAGGGCGATCAGGGGGTCATCGGAGACGTCCCAGAGACCCCCAAGACAGCACAAGAGCACTCCAAGAGTGACCGACGTGACCTCAAGATGGCCCAAGAGGCCTCCAGGACGGCCCCGAAGAGGCCTCCAAGAGCACTCCCAAGAAGGCCCCCCGAGGCAAAAATCAGAGATTTTCTGTGCGTTTTGGTGAATGTTGGGGTTCTCCTCTTTTCGGCTTCCCGACGCTCCAAGACGGCGGTCTTCTGGGCGTCCGAAGCCGCCTGGGAGGCTCCCAAATCGCCCCACAACCATCCGAAAGGGCTTCCAGGCAGCCCAAGAGAGCCCCAAAACGGCACAACACGGGTCCAAGATGGCCCTCAGAGAGCCCCATGGCGGCCCAAGATGGCCCGAAGACACCCTCCGAAGAATTCCAAATCGTGATCCGGCCGTTCATCAGGGAGACGGCGGTTGGAGGCAGGGTGGCCCGAGGAAGCCCCCGGAGGCCCCCAGAATGCGCCCAGGAGGCCTCCAGAAGGCCTTAAGAAAAGCCGAAACAACTTTTGTGAGCCCCCCAGGCTCTCCAAGGAGGAGCCTCCGCAAAAAAGAGCTGAGGAGGATGGGGAGAATGCGCAGCGTATGGCAAAAATAAGGAACAATAAGCATGGAGGAAAGATAACGAATAACATCATTATAGCGGCGATGCCGGAAAAGGCAACCAGGAGTTATCGCTAAATTGTCGGCTTGACCTTCCTGCCATTCCGCCTGCATACCAAACTTCAAGGACCAAGGTGCATGGCGCGAAGCGCCACTGCAGTCTTGTATGTGTATAGAGAGAGAGAGAGAGAGAGAGAGAGAGAGAAAGAGAGAGAGCCGCAGTCATCCATTCCCCATCCCACTCTCATCTCTTCCCATCCTGGACACGCCGCAGTGATCCGAAACAGGTGGCAAACCCACAATTAGTGAGGCAGGCATGCGCGAAGCTCCGATGAGCATGCGCAGGACACGCGAGACACCACACACAACATTGGAGTCAGACAACACCGCACGGCAGCCCGTACGGGCCACCTCAGATCGCCTGGCCGCAGAGGCTTCACGCTTGATCGCCATGCGCCAAGGCACCGGCCGACGAGTAGGTAGGAGGAGGGGCACGAAGGGTAATAGCATTGAGAACGAGGACAGAAGGAGGTGCGCAAGAACTCCCGAGATGTCACGTGACAGGCAGCCGCAGCCAGAGAGAGTGTGAATATCGTCTTCGGGCCACGAAACGTGTGAAAGATATGCCGGAATGGGGGTAGAACCGCATGCGAACCCTGCCACTGGCGCCTTCGGTGAAGCTGCCGACGGGGCCACGAAACGTGTGAAAGATATGTCGACGTTGGGGGGTGGAACCGCATGCGGACCCTGCCACTGGGGCCTTCGGCGGAGCTCCCTATGGGGCCACGAAACGTGTTAGGGTGATAAAAGTATGCCGGCACGGGAGTGGAACCGCATGCGAACCCTTTCACTTGGACGGTCGGTGGAGCGCACCGTGGGGCCACGAAACGTGTGAAGGGTATGCCGAAACTAGGGGTGGAACCGCATCCGAATCCTGCCGCTGGGGCCTGCGGTGGAGCTGCCTACGGGGCGACGAAACGTGTGAGGGGTATGCCAGCATTGGGGGTGAAACCGTATGCGAACCCTGCCACTGGGGCCGTCGGTGGTCCCTGTTCGGCTACGAAGTGTGTGAGGAGTATGCAGAACTTGGGGGTGGAACCGCATGCGAACCCTGCCACTGGGGCCTTCGGCGGAGCTCCATATGCGGCCACGAAACGTGTGAGGTGTATGCCGACATTGGGGGTGGAACCGCATGCGAACCCTGCCACTGGCGCCGTCGGTGGAGCTCCCTATGGGGCCACGAAACGAGTGAGGGGTATGCCAGAAATTGGGGGTGGAACCGCATGCGAATCCTGCCACTGGGGCCTTTGGCGGAGCTCGCTATGGGGCCACGAAACGTGCTAGGGTGATAAAAGCATGCCGGCACGGGAGTGGAACCGCATGCGAACCCTTTGGCACGGGAGTGGGGCCTTCGGTGGAGCTCCCTGCGGGGCTACGAAACGTATGAATGGTACAAGGGATGGGAGGTGACGACGATGAGGACATGCGGAGGGCAGAGGCAAGGATGGCAGGAAGGGGAGGCAGATGAGGAGGAAGAGGAAGAGGAGGATGAGGAGGATGAGGAGGAGGAGGAGGAGGAGAGGAGAGGAGAAGGAGAGGAGGTGACGCGGGACACAACTCGACAGGATGGTTTGATAAAAGGAGGAGCGAACGGAAGTAGCGATATTGATGAGCGAGAGGGAAGCTCCTGCTCTGTCTGCTGCAGGAACAGCAGGAACGAGAAGGAGTTCGGGGGAGGGGGCAGAGGAGGTTCGGGCGGAAGGTGAGGATACACGGAGAGGGGGAAGAACGAGACAGAGGAGGACCCATGACGATGAGGGGTAGGTGGAGGGGGAGAGAAGACGAGGATGCGCATCAGATCTGCGCTCGTTCGCACTCGATGAGACGTTGGAATGCGGCAGATCGTGAGAAATGTGGAGGGCCCGCGCATACGCAGTGCCTCCTGCAGAGCTCTGAGAAGCGGGAGGGTGATGAGGAAGCGATGCCTGCGTTCGCTCGCCGTCTCTTCAGAGAAACCTGCGAACTAGGACAGCAGGGGCACACGCACGTTTCGGTCGCCACAAGCGGAGTCTCCCATATCATCGTGTTGGCTCCTGCAAAACGGCGCTAATCGATGCCAGTCGACGCTAGATCGACGCGAATCGACGCAACGTCGACTCTAGTCGACACAACTTCGGCGCTAAATTATCCTTTACCCGATTCCGCCCGACGCTAGTGCACTCTAGCGACAAATTTATGATGGTATACCATGCTCCCATGGTTTGCTACCAAAAACACATGCAATAATAAGCATGCAGAAATCTGAGGCCGCGCACGTCGCAACGTCACGGCAAGACCTCGGGAACACATTCGAGCAGAGAAAGGCACGAGGAAGAGAGGAGGGAGGACGCCAAAGGATTCGCGATGACGGCGCCGTCCTCGTTATCCACGTCGCTCTCGCCCTCGAGGAGTGCGAGAACGACCAGGACGACGAGGACATTGACGACTACGACGCCGACGGCAGCCCCTCGTCGTCGTGACCATCAACGACCACATCGTCCTGGTCGCCCTCGGCCACGTCGTAGTCGCCCTCATCGTCGTCCCCGTCGTCGTTCTCATCATCAACGGCGGCGACGCGCGAAGAGAGGGCTCCCGGGGGCTGGGCGGACGTTGCCACGTTCAAGTACGACTTCGGAAAATGTACGTGCTGCGTGGAGACGCGGACGCTGGGCAGCTGGACCTTGCGGCGCGACACCGCCAGACTGACCACGCACCGTCGCCAACAGAAGCCAGGCTTGGGTCGGCGCACGATGATTCCCGACCACGCCAGGAAGAGCGTCCGCAGTCACACCCGGAGCCCACGAACACACCAAACGCCCGCAACGCCAACGAAGCCTCCACCAGACAAAGAGAGTGAGAGAGAGAGAGAAAGGAGTGGCACTATACAAGCATCCCAATACTTACAGTGCGGGGCGGAGAGCTCCAGATCCCCATCCTCCAATCAATGCTCCCTGTCTCCTACCCCTGCTCATCAATCCACTGCGCCTCCATCCGCATCGCCACCTTCTCATCCTCCTCCACTGTCCTCCACGTCCTCCGCCGCCGCATCTCAGGATCCCCTTCCTCTCCCTCGTGCTTCCCCTCTTCCTCTTCTCCATCGTCAGTATCTGATTGTTACTCGTCTTCCTCAGTTTCCCAAATGCTTCTGCTCCTCATTCCCCATTCTCCCCATCTTCTTCCTTCACCTGCCCCAACGGAGGGAACAACTGAGCAGGAAGTAACGGGCAAGGAGAACGCGGACAAAATCAACACACCAAAATCCGACGGTTTCGTGTCCAGATGCGAGATGTTCTTGTCTCGTCCGCCGTGTCACCGTACCACGTTCCCCACCCTCCTCCTCCTCCTCTTCCTCCTCCTCCTCGTCCTCCTCCTCCTCCTCATACTCCTCTGCCTCGCTCCCAATCCATCCTCCTTCTCCAATTGTTCCTCCTCGTCGTCCTGCCACAAATGCTCCTCTTCACATCTGACCGCTCGTTTTCGTCCATTCCTTTTTCTTACAAATGATTCCTCCCTGACAGTGTCGCACCCCCGAAACCAGACAGGAGTGCGGCCCAGGCGTTTCGCCTGAGACTTCCTTACCATCCTTACCCCTGAAGCTTAAATTCTGGCAACAGTGCACATGGAGGGAGGATAGTGTTCAAAATGTTGTTCTCGCCTGAACGCCGCGCACATACGTCGAAAAAGTAGCATTAATTTCACGGATTGAAGGCGGTCTATTTCAAAATGTGGTTCTCGCTTTAGCACAACGCACACTTGTCCTGAATGATTGAAAGAGCTTCACGGATTGAGGGCGACTCCTTTTCAAGTTGTGGTTATCGCCTTCGCGCCGGGCAAACTCGTCTTAAAGCACACGTGTCACGCGTTCCCATGGGTGACGTACCAGAAAAGGTGTTACGGAGCGCTTCACGATTGTGATGGCGCAATTCGCGGTGTCGAAGTCCCAAGGATGGGTGTCTGGCAAGATTCAAGATGGCCAGGACGCAGCAATCAGGTTGACTAGTCGGAATACAAATCCGAGGATAGTGTTTTGGCACGCTTCAGGATTTTCAAACGGTCGTCTCCCAACGGCGTATTTTCTTTCCCCAGTGGAAATGAACCCTTGCAGGGGCTAAAAGAAGAGGGAGCTTGGGGGAGGGGTTATTCCAACATCGTTGATGAATCTTGGGTTTGCACTGGTCCTCCTCCTCCTCCACCTCCTCCTCCTCCTCGTACTCGTCATCCTGCACTCCCTCCCTCTCTCCCTCCCTTCCTCCCAAGCTCGATTTCCCAAAAAGGAAAAGGAGGAGACTCGGGCGTGAGAGAGGGGGCAGGGCCCGTCGTCGCCATCCTGCTCCCACTCCTCATCCAGCTCCCTGATCCCTCTGATTCCCAATCTTCTCCTTTCCTTGCTCTCCCTTTTGGAGGCGGCCGGGGACTCTGATCTGGTTGGGATAATAGAAAATCGGCCAGGATGGGGGATGAGGCCGGTCCCTGGACCTCTCCCGAATTCCATCTGGTGCAGTTTTGGACGGTCCCGGAGCCCGCAAACCGCCCCCAGGGGTAGACAAATTACAAAATCCGTGCCGATCCCAGCACCTGGAACCTTGCCCTCTCTGCCTCTTCCTGCTCCCCGGAACCAGTGCTGGGCTACCTCAGACCCCAGACGTCCTTCACCCTCCCTCGTCCTTTTCATAGCCCCGAAATCGCGCAGCGGTTTTGGGGGCAGGAAAATCTCCCAAGGTGACCGGTGCCAAATGGGTGCCTTTTCGCTTCCTGGCCTCTTAGCCTTTTGGCAGCCCTCAAAGAATGCGACGTCGGGCGCTTTGAGTTGCAGGCGCAGCTCTCTGCCTGGGTGCCTCCAACAGGGGGCTGCGGCTCACGCGCCCGAGCGGCCTCACCTCCCGCTCGCCTCCGTCTTCCTCCTCTTCGCTGGCTGGCTGGTTGGTGGCTGGGATGCGCGGTGGAGAGCGCTCCTCGCTGCGGATGCTCCGACGGCAGGCTGCTCTGCACAGCTCCTGGATAAGGAGCGGGTCCCTGCCTGGATAAGGCATACCCACGGGTCGCCGGCGCTCCTCGTCGCCATTCTCCCAACAGGGCAAGCCCGAGGGTGCTCCAAGTGGGCCCCAATGCCCTTTCCGTTCCTGCCGGTGGCTGGCCAAGCGCACCAGCCGGCAGAAGGTTCCCAAGTGGGAATGGTTCATCAGCCGCGCGGCAGGCTGCTCTGCAAAGGTCCTGGATAAGGAGCGGGTCCCTGCCTGGATAAGGCATACCCACCAAGTCGCCGGCGCTCCTCGTCGCGATTCTCCCAGCCGGGCACACCCGTGGGTGCTCCAAGTGAGCCCCCAGTAGCGTTTCGGTTCGTGCCGGCGGCTGGCCAAGCGCACCAGCCGGTAGAAGCTTCCCAGGTGGGAATGGAGCAACAGCCGTGCGGCAGGCTGCTCTGCACAGCTCCTGGATAAGGAGCGGGTCCTTGCCTGGATAAGGCATACCCACCAGGTCGCCGGCGCTCCTCGTCGCCATTCTCCCAGCAGGGCACACCCGAGGTTGCTCCAGGTGGGCCCCCAGAGGTGTTTCGCTTCCTGCCGGTGGCTAGCCAAGCGGACCAGCCAGCAGAAGGTTTCCCAAGTGGGAACGGTGCGCAGCTGGGCCCCAAGGGATGTTTCGGCTCCCTGCCGGTGATTGGCCAAGCGGGCCAGCCAGCAGAAGGTTCCCAAGTGGGACCCGCGCAACGGGGGCCACCGCCTCAGTGGGTCCTTGGGCTTGCGCTGCCACACCCCGGCCCGTGTCCGTGCTGGCCAGTGCCATTCGTCGGCGGGCCCCTGACCTTGCTGCCGTGGTGGCCGGCGCCATGCAGTTGGTCTCAGCCTCCCTGCCGTCCGCTTTTGCTCGCCGGCGCGCTCCTCGTCGCAAGCCCGCGCTCCTCGTCGCCACGTCCGCCCCCGCTCCTTGTCGCCATGCGTTCACCGTCTCGCGCCCGCTCCTCGTCGTGAAGGAGTTTTTGGCCTTGCTGCCATGCCCTGGCTCGCGCCCTTGCTGGCGACTGCCGCTCGTCGCAGCGCCCGGTAAGGTAATCTGGGCGTGCAGGGCCCCCTGTCCGGGTGCGATCTCGCCCTTGCACCCAGGAAGAGGCAATCTCGCGCGGTTGCGGGCGAACCGCGTGCGTTCCGCGCTCGCGCGCCCAGACGAGCCATTTGGCTACAATTCTGTGCTCACGCGCCCAGACGGGCCATCTGGGCGCCCAGACGGGCGGTCTGGGCGCCATTTCGCGCTCGCGTGCCCAGGCGGGCCATCCGAGCGCAATTCCGCGCTCATGCGCCCAGGCGGGCCGTTCGAGCGCAATTATGTGCTCGCACGCCCAGGCGGGCAATCCGGGCGCAAATCCGCGCTCGCGCGCCCAGGCGCTCGCACGCCCAGACGGCGATCTGGGAAAAATTTCGCGCTTGCGCGCCCAGGTGGGCCATTTGAGCGCAATTCCGCGCTCGCGCGCCCAGACGAGCTATCCGAACGCAATTCCGCGCTCGCGCGCCTAGACGGGCCATTCGGCTGCCATTCTGTGCGCACGCGCCCAGACGGGCGATCTGGGCGCAATTCCGCGCTTGCGCGCCCAGGCGCGCCATCCGAGCGCATTTTTTCCGCTCGCGCCCAGACGGGCGATCCGGGCGCAATTCCGCGCTCGCGCGCCCAGGCGGGCCCTCCGAGCGGGAGCTCGCGCGATCAGGCGGGCCGGCCAATCGAGCGCAATTCCGCGCTGGCGCACCCAAACAGCCCATCCGAGCGCAATGCTGTGCTCAAGCGCCCAGACGGGCGATCTGGGCGCAATTCCGCGCTCGCGCGCCCAGGCGGGCCATCTGAGCGCACTTCCGCGCTCGCGCGCCCAGGCGGGCGATCCGGGCGCAATTCCGCGCTCGCGCGCACAGGGGGGCCATTCGTGCAGCGCGCGCACGCCCAGACGGGCGATCTGGGCGCAATTTCGCGCTCGCGTGCCCAGGCGGGCCATCCGAGCGCAATTCCGCGCTCATGCGCCCAGGCAGGCCGTTCGAGCGCAATTACGTGCTCGCACGCCCAGGCGGGCAATCCGGGCGCAAATCCGCGCTCGCGCGCCCAGGCGCTCGCGCGCCCAGACGGCGATCCGGGCGCGATTCCGCGCTGGCGCGCCCAAGCGGGCCATCTGAGCGCAATTCCGCGCTCGCGCGCCCAGACGGGCCGTTTGAGCGCAATTCTGTGTTCACGCGCCCAGACGGGCGATCCGGGCGCAATTACGCGCGCGCGCGCCCAGGCGGGCCATTTGAGCGCAATTTCGCGCTCGCGCGCCCAGACGGGCGATTCGGCGCAATTCCGCGCTCGCCGCCCAGGCGGGCCGTCCGAGCGCAATCCCGCGCTCGCGCGCCCAGACGGGCCATCCGAGCGCAATGTTGTGCTCACGCGCCCAGACGGGAGATCCGGGTGCAATTCAGCAGTGGGGGACGGCGCGCGGCGGCACTCAGCGCGTGAACACGTGCTTGCGCAGGCACGCGCAAGCGCACGTGGAGGCGCGCAGAGGCGTGAAGAAACGCGGAAGCGCACTTAGGCGTGCGCACGGTGAAGCGCGCGCAGGTTCAGGCGCATGCGCACACGGGCACACAGACGCGCAACTGCGCGGAGGGCGCGCACGAGGGTGCAAAAGCGCGCAGAGACGCGCAAAAGTGCGCAGAGGCGCGCTCGGACATGTAGACGCGCGCGCTAACGTGCAGACGCGCGCGGGCACAGGCGCGCACGCGGGCAGGGCTGCGTAAACGCGCACGCACGCAGAGGTGAGCAGGCACGCGCAAGCGCGCAGAAACACGCGCAGACGCGCAGGACGCGTTGGAACGCGCAAAGGCGTGTGGAGACGCAGAAGCGCGTGAAAGCGCGCACAGGCGCGCGCTCAAAGACGGTTTAGCGTGCACAGGAGTCCCAGAGGCGCGCGATCGTGCAGAGGCGCGCTGAAGCGCACGCAGAGGCGCGCAGACGCGCCCAACTGGGCAAAAAGCATTTGCAGGCTCGCAAAAACGCGCAGAGACGCGTAAAGTCCCGCGACGATGCCGCAAGCGCGTAGCGCGCGCAGGAGTGCGCAGAGTTGCCGTGAGATGCGCTAAAACGCCCGCGGGCGCGCGAAACACACGCCCAGGCGCGGAAGCGCTATGTAAACGCGCAGAATCGCACAAACCTGCATAGGCGCGCAGAAACACACAGCTGCGCAGATAGAACGCGCACGCGCGCAGGAACGCGCAGAGGCGCGCAAAAGCCCGCGCAGGTGTCGCGGGGGCGCGGGCGGACGAACGTGTACGCAGGCGCGCGAAAGCGCGAGCAGAGTTGCGGACGGCCGCGCTAAAACGCCCGCGGTCGCGCGAAACGCATACTGAGGCGCAGAAGCGTGGCATGCAGCGGGCGCGCGCTGTGGCGCGCAGAAGCAGGCGCGAGCACACAGGGGCGCGTAAACCCGCACAGGCGCGCAGATTCGCACGCCAAGACGTGCAGAAGCGCACAAGGGCGCTTGAACACTCACGCGCGGAAGGGCGCGCAGGCGTAAGTGCGCAAGAACGCTCAGAGGCGCAGAAACGCGCGCAAGCGCGCAGAAGCGCGACCACGCGCACAGGCGCGCAACAGCGCGCGGAGGCTAGCATAAACGCATTCGAGCGTGCTGACGCGCACCAGCGCGCGGAAGCGCGCGCAGGCATGCGCGATTGCACAGGGGCGCCCGAGGACGCGGAAGCAGGCGGGCGCAGGCGCGCAGGAGCGCGCGCAGACGCGCGGAAGCACGCACAGGTATGCTGCGGCGCGCAGACATGCACAGGCGCGCAGAAAGCGTACGCAGAGGCGCGCAAAAGCGCGATGGAGCGCGCTGGAACGCGCGGTGGCGCGCAGAAGCACGGACAGGCGCGCAGAACGCGGGAAGCACGCAAAAGCGCACATGCGCGCAGAAGCAAACACAGACGCGCAGAAGAGTAAAAGAAGCACGCTGATACACTCAGAGCGCGCAGGCAGGCGCAAAAGCGCGGAGACGCGCGCAGAAACGTAAGGAGCGCACAGACGCGCGGAATAGCGCGCAATAGCGCGCCGAAGTATGCAGAAGTGCGCACACTCACGCATGCCAAGCAGGCGCACAGGGGCACGCAAAGGCGCGTAGTAGCATAAATGATAGCGCCAGCGCCTACGCGTTCAGGCAGACGGAAGCGCGCGCAGACAGGCGCGGGCGCGGCGGAAGCGCGCGGAGGCGATGCGCGAGGCCGCGCAAACGGTCAAGCGGAGCCGAAGCCGGCCGCACAGCGATGTGGCTCGCGGGCGTGCACCAACCTGAGTGCGCGCAGAAGACAGCTCGTCTTCTCTACGCGCGCGCGCGCAGCCCAAGCATCTCCCAAGCAACGCCTTGTCTGTGCATTGGGCCCGGTGTTATCTCAGACGCGGGTCTGCCTCGGCAGCTGCTTGGCTGGGCCCTGGGTGCATTGGGCCTGGTGCGTTTGCCCAGGAGCCCAGCCCAGCAGCAGGCTTGACATCACTGCCCAACGCTCCTGCGAGGGCAGCCTGCAGGAGATTTTCATAGCCCCGAAATCGCGCAGCGGTTTTGGGGGCAGGAAAATCTCCCAAGGTGACCGGTGCCAAATGGGTGCCTTTTCGCTTCCTGGCCTCTTAGCCTTTTGGCAGCCCTCAAAGAATGCGACGTCGGGCGCTTTGAGTTGCAGGCGCAGCTCTCTGCCTGGGTGCCTCCAACAGGGGGCTGCGGCTCACGCGCCCGAGCGGCCTCACCTCCCGCTCGCCTCCGTCTTCCTCCTCTTCGCTGGCTGGCTGGTTGGTGGCTGGGATGTGCGGTGGAGAGCGCTCCTCGCTGCGGATGCTCCGATCCGTGTTCAGCACGTCGCAGCAGCGGGGCGACGCCCCGCAGCAGAGAGAATGTCCCGCAGGACGGGAGAGGCACTCCGCAGCGAGGCCGAGCTTCCCGCAGGACGGGAGGCAGCGCTGTGACAGGAAGAGCCCCCGCAGGACGGGAAGGCTTTCCGTCATGGAGCGCGCGGCGCCGCGCTGCCCACAGGATGGGAGAGCTGGCGGCGCCGCAACCCACCCTCTGCCACCCTATGTATGTGCTGTGGCTGTGGCTATTCCTGCAGGCTGCCCTGCGGGACTGGGGGCCTGGTGCGTTTGCCCAGGAGCCCAGCCCAGCAGCAGGCTTGACATCACTGCCCAACGCTCCTGCGAGGGCAGCCTGCAGGAGATTTTCCTTCCCCTCGCAGACCTCGAACACTACCAAGGCGCCTTGTCACTTCATGAGCAGAAAGACGCCTACGACGAATTAGGCCCTACTAGGCTGGGAGACGGCGGACGGAGGGGGACAGGAAGAGGAGGCAGAGGAAAAGAGGGGAGCGAGAAAAACGAAACAACTTGTCCCAGCCGGTAGCTCGAGCCAGGTAAACGCCCACGGAGGAGCTTGGGTTCAAACAAGGTCTTGAGTTCAAACAAGGTTTGGACAGCTTGTCGGACTTGACCGAACAGGGTTGTCCATGCCACCACAAAGCGCACAAAAACTCACAGAGGAAGATCAGTCTCTTCCCCACTCGCCCAAGTCGACTTGTGCGCAGAAAGAGTGGGGGGCAGGGACTGGCAGTGGTTGGAGGTCTTACCCGAGACAACCCTGAAGCACTGCAAGCACCTCATCACCTCACCTGGGTGCCCGGGGAGGTGGCTGGGGGCTGAGGTCTTAGCCACTCCGAATCCTCTTCCTCCTCCTCGTCGCCCTCCCGCCCCCCATCCGCTATCCCCGACCCCCTGCCGCGCGGCCCACCCCCGCGGCGGCCCGCCGCCTCCGCCCACACCTCCACGCACTGCGCCTGCAGGCTATCGAATCCCACTGCCTCCAGCAGGGCCCGGTACTTGCCCTCCGCCGAAGTCCTCAGCAGCACGTCCACCTCCGCGCCTCGGCAGAACGCGCGACTGCCACCCCCGATACCGAGGGTAGGTGGCGACATCCAAACCCTACCCCTGCCAACCATCGAACCAGGGCTCCAGCTGCCAGTGAACACTACAGCTCAGACTGACTGAGCTGGGCAGCATGAGAGGACAAGAGCTCCGCAGCGAGAGAACGCCTGCTTAAAGATACACTGGCTGTTTGTCTGAACCTGGCCCCGACCCAGCCCCCACTCTCCCACGATTATCGCGAGACATGCGAAGTAGGGCCAACGCTTCTTGGCGTCGAAGGGCAGCCGCCACCTCGTGGAGCTGAGCAGAGCGTCAAAGCGGCCCCTGCCGCATCAACTGGTAGGTTTCTATCCGATGACGGCGAGGACACGGGGTTTCTGGCGGGCATGGGAGGTACAGGTTGAGAGCTTACGGCTCTGAGGATGTCTCTCAACATGCTGTTCCATGTTGTCTTCTGGCGCGGCGGCATCACTAGACGGCGTTGGTTATACAGATTGCTTTTGGGAGGAGAGCCCACAGAAATCAGACACGCGGTGGACACATGCAAACAGGCTGCTGCCGTCGTTACAAGCGAGTGCAACAATGCAGTGATCCAGATCTGCGACTGTTTCCAGATACACCTCCGCAGGCTGGCCATGGCAACCTCGAATGGGAACACAATCTGAATGGGCCGAGTCTCTCCCCAGCTTGCAACATGATGTACATCTCCAGCCTCAAGCAATGCATTAAGACTTGGGACGGTTGGAAAGAGAGTTAGATCGCACCTGAATAGGGTGCGATCGACACTGGGATCTAGGTTCATTGGGATTCGACTAGCGTTGGACCGAGCTGCACTAGGATGCGATCAGAAATTGATGCAGCTATCGTGGTAGTGAAGCTGGACCGAGCCTAACTAGGGTAAGTTGGACCGAGGTCAACTAAGATGCTATTATAATTTGATGTGGCTATACCAGGGATATAAAAAGAGCAGGATCGGACCGTACTGAATTTCTCTAAGGAAGAAGCCTCCCCCCGACCCCCCAAACACCTCCGTTGCACAGCCCCCCCCGGGTTCGAACCCCCTCACCCTTGGCGCCTCCCCTGGTTAGAGAGGCCGCTGTCCAGAGGGGCGGGGGGGCGGGTCTCCAGGCGCGCCAAATGTTGGTTAATGAGGGGGGGGGTCCGACGTGTCCAAGGCTTTTCTCCTTTTTCAAGGCAGGCCACCAGTAATCGGCTTCTCTCCAACTAGCACAATATCCTGACCCTGGTGCTTGTTGGGGGCCGTGGGGTGCAGGTCGGCAGTTTCGCAAGGGTCCTTGGGACAGGGGAAATGGCCAAGCAACTTCATGGCGTGGATGCACTGGGCTCGAACGAAACTGCTGTGTTTGTCGATGCGTTGGCGCATTTCCCGATCTGGCTCTAGTTGTAAAGCCACTGCAATGTTCGCACGACTACCCGCTAGAGAATGGTATGTGCGAGTTCCTCTCCACCAGATCCTCCCGCATGCAAGGACGGGTGAGCTTTGATGCTGGTGAGGTTAATGAAAACAGTACGCCTTTTGTTCATTCAGAGTTTCGACTGTGTGTCCTCCTTACCTGTTGTTGACATGTGTTGCCCTCTCCCGAGGGCCAACTAACTGCTCTACAACACGTAGACAGACGGAGACGCACTCGCTGGGGATAGCGTGACACATGACAGTTCCGGTTAATGCACTGAAGTCTGCGCCCTGAGGCGACTGGGGAAAAAATGTCCGTGATGGGCACTTGATCCCGCAAGCACAGGTACGGCCGTGGAAAACCTGTGCAAATCCATCATGTTCTCTTGAACTCGCGGATGGGATGGGTGGCAAACTTGCCGTCTATGGAAATCGTTCTGACGATATCCATGATATCTGGCCGTGTATCAATGCGCCACATGACCTGCCAGGAAGGAGGAGGAAGAGGGAGGTGAGGACGGCTGTCAGGAGGTTGGATCGTCCTCTCAGCCAGGAGGGGCGCAGAAAGGGCGGCCCCTCGCGCCGAGCGACGGAGTCGGAGAGGGCGCAACGGTCCGCTTCTGCCGTAATGGGGTCCTGCCTTGACGACGCGTGCCCTGGCTCCTGACACCGCGCGGCCTGCTCGATCTTGAACGGTACCCTTCTGCGAGTACGGTCCGAGTAGATGGGGTCGGAACAACGCGCCGCATCGCCGATGTTTCGGCGACGTCGGCGATGCACCGCCGCCGTCGGCGTGGCGAAAATCGGGCTCCGCATCGAGACGTATCGCCGTTGCATCGGCAATGTGGCGCGATCACCCGACCCCAGCCGGACCCCATCTGGGAGGCCTCGAACCCTTCTTCGGAGATAACCAGAAGCTGTCGACCCAAACCGTCGCACATGTTCCGCGCTGAGGATGTCCTTGGAGGCGGCCGTGGGGGTCTGAAATGGTTGGGACCCCGGGAAAACAAAACCAAATCCACCCAAAATCACCCACCGGAATTCGGGGTCCAACTGGTGCAAAGGTTCGCCACGGATCCGCTGTTCAGTCCTGGACTCCGAAAACGGCCCCCAAAACAGAAAAAGGCAATTACCCTGCGACGTACATGCATGAAGTGTCAAGAGGTGGTCCAAACTTGCCAAGACAATGACAGTGCAGCAGGCGCCGTCATATGTTGTGCAAGCAACACGGGGCGCGCTCACGTGGCACGACTCGCAGGACACCAATATGAGGACGAGGAGCGAGGGCCCAGGCTTGAGGAGGACATGGGGGCGGGAACGAAGGGCAGGAGAAGGACGCGTGGGGGGCCGAAACCGTCAGCGCGGCAGCAGCAGAGGAAAGGTGGCAAGGGGCAGAGGACGACGACAAAAGAGACGGGAGGAGACCGAAACGTGTGTTGCTATTGTCGGCAGTACGCGCAAGATGCAGCGCCGCCTGCGCCATGACGCCACGGCGCTCGACAAAGTGATTAAACCGACTAACGGATAATTTAATGCACGAAGCGAGCGAGGCCTAGCTCGCCCGCCAGTTTCCCTGCTTCCTTGCTGCACGTTTCAGTGCGGAAGCAAAACACTCGACGGCGCGCCGCCAGGTCTGCGGGCGGCCCGCGACAGCGCCCCGCGGGACCCCCCGGCAGCCCTCCAAAGTGGCGAGGGTTTCGCAGATCACAGCCCCCAAGGGATGGCGAGGTCTAATCTGAGTCTGGGTGGTGCCTCACTCCGCTGAACCACCCAGCAGCCCTCGAAAGTGGCGACAGTTTCGCAGATCGCAGCCCAACAGGGATGGCGAGGTCGAATCTGAATCTGGGCGGTGCCTCACTCGGCTGAAATCCCCGGCAGCCCTCGAAAGTGGCGACAGCTTCGCAGATCGGTCGAATCTGAATCTGGGTGGTGCCTCGCTCCGCTGGACCCCCCGGCAGCCCTCGAAAGTGGCGACAGCTTCGCAGTCCCCCAGGGATGGCGAGGTCTACTCTGAGTCTGGGTGGTGCCTGACTCCACAAACCCCCCCAAGCAGCCCTCGAAAGTGGCGAGGGTTTCGCAGATCACAGCCCCCCAGGACAGGCGAGGTCTAACCTGAAGATGGGCGGTGCCTCATTTCGCTGGACCCCCCAGCAAGCCTCGAAAGCGGCGACAGCTTCGCAGATCGCAGCCCCCCAGGGATGGAGAAGTCTAATCTGAGTCTGGGTGGTGCCTCACTCCGCTGAACCATCAGCAAGCCTCGAAAGTGGCGACAGTTTCGCAGGTCGCAGCCCCCAAGGGATGGCGAGGTCTAACCTGAATCTGGGTGGTGCCTCACTCCGCTGGACCCCCCGGCAGCCCTCGAAAGTGGCGACAGATCGCAGCCCCCTAGGGACGGATGTCTAATCGGAGTCTGTGTGGTGCATCACTCCGCTGGACCCCCCAGCAGCCCTCGAAAGTAGCGACTGCTTCGCAGATCGCAGCCCCCCAGGGGTGGCGAGGTCGAAACTGAATCCGGGCGGCGCCTGAGTCCGCTGAACCCCCCCAGCAGCCCTCGAAAGTGGCGACAGCTTCGCAGATCGCAGCCCCTCAGGGATGGCGAGGTCGAATCTGAATCTGGGTGGTGCCTCACTCCGCCGGACCCACCAGAAGCCCTCGATCGCAGCCCCCCAGCTACTGCGAGGTGACGTAGGACGGCGAGGCGAGGAGGTTAAAGGCAACAGACCAGAGGAGGAGGGACGCGTCTCGCGCCGAGGACTGTCCTGTGCTCCTCCTCCCTTTTTCCTCGTAGCCCCTCCCCCCTTCCCCCCCGAGGAGCCGGAGCGCCACCAGCCACTGGGAGCGGCGCTCTCGTGGGGCCACAGGACCATGCAGGAGGGCGTGAAAACGAAGTCTTCGGAGTCCTCAACGCGCGCCTCCGGCGAAAGGCAACGGAGGAAATTACTCCTTCGACCATGGTCCCCGTATTAACCATCGGTCCCGGGCCGTTTTCGGCGTCTTCGGCCGGTCTTCGGCAATATCCAGCGGTGTTCTGACGGTCTTCAGCAACTCCCGGCGGTTTCTTCCAAGGATCTTCGACACAATCGCTGGATGGTTGCTCTTTACAAGGGGTCCATGATCGAAACCTCATCGAGGGAGGAGGAGGGACACTGGCGGGTTGCACTGCCTTTGAGGGTGGCTGGCCCCAGTCTTTGAATGGCACGATGCAGATCACTGCATGTGTATGACACGTCTGCGCTCCAATAGTTGAGAGGGGCCATCCAGCTCTGGGCCGGGGTTCGCCCGCAGGGGTCGCCAAGAAACTACATCCAACGAGCTTCCCCGCGCATGCATCTGGTGCATATCATGGGAGGGGCCAGCGGGAATCGAAATGGGCAAAGGGCACGTCGGATGTAGGGGTACCCCCAAAACGACTGTCGTTGTGCTGCTACTCTTGTTTCTCGCCACTGTTACGTGCTGCTTACTCCAGCTTGAATATGTTTCGCGCCTCTCGGGGCACTCTTTGGTGCGTCTCGTTCGATTGTTCCACCGTTGCGAGATCTGTTTGGCAATCTCGGAGCCTCCTGAATCGCTTCGGGACAATAACTCCATCCAGGTCTCTCTGGAGGCCCTCCTGGACCTACTTGAGGGCCTCTTGGACCGTCTTGGGGACCTCTTGCGACCTCTTGGGGGGCGGCCTTTTGAGCCCTCTTGAGCTGGCTCGGTGCGTCTTAGGGTTCTTCAAGCTCTATCTCTCTCGCTCTGAACCCCTCACTAGGGACGACACGTGGAGCTGAGATGGCGACCATACACCACACAAACATAACACCAGAGAAAAAAACCCAATCAGTGGATGGTTTGAAAATTAGTGATATGGATATTGAGTTCGACTGTGAGATCGATAGCGAGATCGATAGTGGACTCGATGGTGTGAACGATTGCAAGGACGATAATGAGACCGATAGTGAAATCCTTTCAATGAGATCGAAAGTGAGATCGATCGTGAGCTCGCTCGCGCGATCTATAGTGAAATCGTTTGTGAGATCGATAATGAGATCGACAGTGAGATCGATTGTGAGATCGATAGAAGAGGTGGGTAGTGAGATCGATAGTGAGACCAAACGATAAGATCGACCACGAATCCAAGAACATGGGAACTCGGCCGCCCACCGAACCCGGCCCGGAAATTTCGCCAAATCCTTCAATTACACAAGAGAACAGTCCCAATCAGTGGATGGTTTGAAAATTGGTGATATGGATATTGATATTGAGATCGATTGTGAGATCGGCCGCGGAATCGATAGTGAGGACGATTGTAAATTCAATTGTGAGGACGATAATGAAGTCGATTCAATGGGATCGATAATGAGATCGATCGTGAGATCGCTCGTGCGATCTATCGTGAGATCTATTGTGAGATCGATTGTGAGATCTATTGTGAGATCGATAATGAGACCGATAGAGAGATGGGCAACGAGATCGATGGTGAGACGGAACGATAAGAAGAACGACCAATAACCCGGGAATCCGGAAACCCCGCCGACCACAAACATCGGCCGGGAATCCGGAACTGGGAACCCGTGAACGGGAACCGGGAACCCAGGAACCCGGCCGCCCACCGAAATCGGCCCCGAACTTTCGCCAAATCCGTCAATATCCGAGAGGACCCCTTCAGTGCAAGCACTGATTGGGGAATCTCCGCTAGGACCCCTTCAGTGTAAGCACTGGTTGGGGAATTGCAAACACAAGCACAAGGAAGGAAGCGGATGCACCCTGGAAGCCCATGGGAAACCTGGCGGACGCAGGAGAAGCTCTGGTGGTCTTTGCCAACCCTTCCCTGGAGGCCTCCTAGATGGAGACCGGGTAGATGTGGTCGGATGATCGCGCTGCATCTACGATGCATCGGCGACGTCGGCGTGCACATCTAGCCGAATCGCCGATGCACCGGCGACGCGGCGCGATCATCCGACCCCATCCTACTCCGACCCCATCTGGGAGGCCTAGATTCCCCCTGGCGGCCTCGCGGTCCACCTCGCCGTTGCTCGTCTCACCCTGGAAGCAGGTCTTCCGGCCACGGAAGGCGCGTCCTCGCGCCCAGCTTGACGCAGGGGCGGCCCCGCGCTCCTCCACCTAGGAACACCGGAATCCCGCCAGGCCTGTACAGTGCGGACGCGGCCACGCGAAACCCTTCCAAACAACCCAGCAGCACGGGATACACACGGGGGGGGAAACCAGAGCACCCTGAACAACCAGGGTAGGGTAACCTGACGAAGAGCATGTGGTTTCTTGATGCGCATCCCCCCTGTAGGTGCAGCTGACTCAGAGACACAACCCGCCTTCCTCCCCGGCTGAGTTGGGCTTTCCTATCCCACAACCCTTATCTCATGGGCCTGGGGGCGTCCCTCACGCGACCAGCGAACGCGTCCAAAGTGGCACCAAGATTGGCCCAAGATGAGGACCAGATGGGGTCGAGCGGAAATCTTTTTCCCTTCCTCCACGCCACTCCTGGGTTCTCCTTAGAGATCGGTATATCAATCACTCCGCGTGACGTCCTTGAGGGGGCCGGGGGGAGCGGAAACGGTCGCGAGGGCGGGGCGGAAGCGCGGGCATGGCCAGCACCGGCGCGGCAACCTTCGCATGTGTGCGGCCCCGACACACTGGAGGCTCCAGCAGACCACAACCACACGCACGCAGTCATGATGTATCATCACACGCGGTTGATGCCCAAGCCAGGTGATACCGGAGGGCTGTGGACACCGCTGTACGCTTGAGGGCACCCGACAACGTCATGCGATAACCACTGCGTGCCCGAGAGAAGTGCTTGCAACCATGGACGGCGAAGTGAGCTGGCCCCTGCCAGTGACACAATAATTCTGCAATCACCACGACAGGCGCAGCAAAACACTGGATATGCATCTCATCAGCCCGCAAGCGCCACAATGTACCCTGCCAATGCGATCGCGGACATTAGCAACATCACACATGGTATGCACAAAATAAGGCAGATCCTGGCAATACAGCGACAATTTAGCAACAACCGCAAGGTATTGCGAGAACCAAAATGGCACACTCGCACCAGCACGTCCCTGCCAGCACCACAGCGTGCACGGGGCATCATCAACACACGAGTGCGCAACAGTATAAGGAAGTCTACCAAAGCCGCGACGTGCCAATACTTAAAAACTGCCCGCGCAACTCTATGCCTGTGGGCACCAGGACAGCCCGCGAGCACCAAACCGTCCGCGCAAACACCCGTGCGCCCTGGAAAAACAGCAGCATCACACGATCGCAAGAACAGCGTGCAAGAATATGCCATTCATTCAGTGGTCTGCGGGCTCCACATGCTTATCCTGGGACTGCCAAAAAATAACCCCCATGACGACGTACCCCCCCAGGAGGTGCCGCAGCAACCGCGGCTCCAGCCGGTGTGGGCGCGACGACGCAGCCGCTGGGCGTCCCGAGGTGGGGCCCGACTTGCCCTCTCCAAGGTACGTTTGTCCTGAGGTTTGTTTACCCAACCCTTCCAGACGGATTGCGGGCAACACGGCGCGCTACAGCAATACCAGCAACAACACCAACAACACCTCCACCACCACCACCACCAACAACAACAACAACAAACGCCGTT
>CAUYUJ010014349.1:303880-353880 GCA_963575745.1 Prorocentrum cordatum | reverse complement strand
CCCCTCCCGCGGTGCATCTTGTCCGCCCCGCCTTCCTCGAACCCAAAATCTCGAACCTGCCTGCCCGTCCTGCTGGCTGGAATGCCAGGCCACCTCAGACCCCCAGACCGCTCGAGGCCCGGCATACACCGAGGAGAAGCTCCGGGAGGTCGGCCGCGGCCCGGCGAGGCGGCCTCCTGGTGCGTGTGCAGGGGGAAGTGTGCCTCCTCGGGCGCCCTCCCAGCTGGCCGTTCCCCGCGCCATCCCCTCGAGGGCGAGGGCGGGCAGGAGAACGACGAGGACGACGGCGTGGAGGTGAGGAGGGGGGGAGGAGAAGAACGAGCACGAGGGAAAAGGAAAAACACTTTTTTCCCGCGACCACTGTTCAGGCGAGAACCTCGCATCCGACAGCGTGCCTGAAAAACCAAGAAAAAACGAACCTAGACAAACTGGCCTCAGAGGACGACGGACCACCGCCGTCCTTTCGTTGCTCGCTCACGACGACACCACATCTGGATG
This sequence comes from Prorocentrum cordatum, assembly GCA_963575745.1. Lineage (NCBI taxonomy): Eukaryota > Dinophyceae > Prorocentrales > Prorocentraceae > Prorocentrum > Prorocentrum cordatum. Next base: position 353,382 of record CAUYUJ010014349.1, on the reverse strand, counting down.
CCGCTCAAAGCCTCCCGCCTCTCTAAGGTCGGGGACCCTGGTACCCCCTCGGCCACCGCGTGGAGAGCGCGGTACGAAGACGAGGACAAGGAGGAGAAGGAGGACGAGGAGGAGAAGGAGGAGGACGATGACGAGAGGGTGGCTGAGCGGGCGAAGGGAGGACGACGAGTACGAGGATGAGGGAATGCCCTCCTCATCCTGTTCATCCTCATCCACCCTCTCCTCGTCGTTCTACTCAGACGGGGGAGAGGAAGGTAACGAGGGGTGAGATGGAAGAGGATCCCATTGAACCTCGCTAATGCCGATTCTTCCTGAAGTCTGCGAGGGATGGGAAGAGGGCACGTCGGAGAATTGACGTAGCGATGCGGCGGGGACTGGGTACCGCAGTCGTAGGCTGAGCCAACAGCATCCACTTGAGGGACTTTGAACTTTGCTTAGAAATCCATGCAGCTTGGCATCGCCGAGAAGAATGCAGATCCCATCTCAGAGTTGCTGCCCGCGACGAGGCGCGATCGCCGCCAGAAGGGCAACCATGGTATGAAAGCGTCGGGGTTTAGGCTTTAGCGTTTTCGCCGCGGTTCCTTTCCAGGTTGGCTCTGACGGCCGACTGCCTCGACCAAAATTGACAGGGGGGGAGATGGCGAAGAATCTGGAGAATCAGTGCAACGTACATTCCAGAAGAGTGCCATCGGTAATCCAGAAAAGCACCCTTCGAAAGCGACGACGAGGGAACCGACAAGGACGAAAGCGAGCAAGAGGTCGAGGCAGAGGACGCGGACGACGACGGGGACGGCGACGAGGACGAGAACACGCGCGAGGGTGGCGACGACGAATACATGAACAACAGCCTGGAGGCGGCCGGGGGCTCTGAACTGGTCGGGACCCCAGAAAGTCGATCAGGAGGGGGATATGAGCGTCACATAAACAAACTATTGCATCTGAGCGAACGGATTATTGCAGCTCATCTTGTGCACGGAGTATCATATGATATACGTGTACAATCGGCACCATCACGCGCATGCTTGTGGCACCCTTTGCAAAGGACTCCATAGCCCGACTCAAACCCCTCCAGGGTCCATCTGGTCAATTTTTCCCCAATAATCCATGTTTCACGGTCTGTGGCCCGATAACGGCCCACGGACGCCGAACCCCCCCCCCCCCAAAAAAAAAACTTCCTGAACCCAGAACCGCGAACCTGCCCACCCGTCCTGCTGGCCGGAGCCCGTGCTGGGCATCTCAGACCCCCAGACGGCTCCAAACGATAACGAGGACGACGACGACGACGGCGACGACAACCGCAACGACGACGATGCGGGCGGCGGCTCCGCAGCGGGCTCCAGCTTCGAGGGCGGCGCCGAGCTGGAGGCTGCCCCGGGGGCAGCCGCGAGAACGGCTGGGGCGGCGCGGGTGAGGCCAGGGGCGTCCTCGGCCCTCCTCCACCTCCTCGATCCTAAATCCTCGATCCTCCTCCTCCTCCTCCGCCTCCTCCTCCTAGTCCTTTCTCCTCCTTCTCCTCCTCGCTCCAACTCGCTCCTCCTCCTCCTGGCTATCCTCCTCCTCCTCTCCTCCTCATCTGGAATCCATTGTAAGAGAATCTCCCCCCGCGGCCGGCCACCTCCTCCGCCCAGGAAGACACAACTAAAAAGACATGATTTCCAAGTTTCCCAATATCTCATTTTTTATGAATGGTCGGCTTCCCTTCCGTTTCCCTTAGTTTCCAACGTTCTATCTGAAGCTTGCGTTTGGTTGTGCTTGTGTATATTTCCCCTCCTGATCCTCCTCCTCCTCCTCCGTCGCCGTTGCACTCCTTGCCACCTTGCGTGGCGGCGAACCGAGGTGGGGTGGGGGGCGAAGGGAGAAGGCATCAGGCTTCTTCGAAGGAGCCGGGAAGAGCTCTCAAAGAGAGGAGGGCCATGAACCCCCCTACACTCTTGAACAAACCCGAACCCCTCGCTCAAACCCCCATCTGCATGCCGCAGAACTGTCGTCGTTGTCCATTGGCTTCCGCACCACATCCTCGATGCCTGGTCTCAGAAGCTGCTACCCCTTCCTGCCCCCCTCCGCAGACCTGTCTGGTGCGGGGGCGCGTTGTGACCCGAACCCCGAGGCGGATACCACCGTGCAAGAAAGGGAGTCCCAAAAGGCTGGCAAGCATCAAACCAACCACATCGTCGAAACAGTTTGGCTGCATGTGCGCCGCCTCGTGCGGATCGAGTCTGATCTGAGGGGCCAGGGTTTGGACAGGCGGCGTGTTGTTCGAAGCAACTTCCACTGCGGGGCGTTACCCATCCCCCCGCCTCTCGCAACAACGTTGTGCCCCCCCCCTCCCAGAGTCTGGTTATACCCCTCCCGTCCCCTCGCAAGCCTGCCTCCTGTTGTCTTCGCGCGGACACAGGACTGCTACCATTAAGTCTACTTCGAACCTGGTATCTTCCTCATCCTCCTCATTCTCCTCATCCTTCGTCCCCCTTCCCTTCTCGTCGTCATGGCTTCCGTCCTCTTGATTTGGTGCGCAACCTGATGAATATCCACCGAGCAAAACGCATCGGCAATTGAGCAGCGGCCAGGGGCCTCACAAGTCCAGGCAACCGCTAACGCATGCGCCACCGCCAGTGCCCATCCAAAGGGATCGCGGCGGGAGGTGGCGCGCAATCGCACAAGTGAACGAAGGACAGTGTGAGCTCGACAATCGAAAGTCCCACCAGCCCTCTGAGCGCAGGTGGTCTAACGAGATTCCTCTTCCCGCTTCCGAAAAAAACTCTTCCCCTACAGGGAGGGGTTTAACACTGTTCCCTATTAATATACACCCCCTCCCCCAGGCGACTGGGAGCCAACCCGAGATATGAGGGCCCCCCCCCCGCCATCCCTTGTAAAACACCCATACAAAACGCTTTCTGCCTTCAAATTCGGAGCATGCGCAGCGAACCCGATGCGGCCTCCCCCCGCCATCCCTGTACTTGGCGGCGGCGGCGGCGGCGGCGGCTGCGGTAGCTGCGGCGGGGGCAGCGGCTGCGGCGGCTGCGGCGGGGGCGGCGGCGGTGGCGGCGGGGGCGGCGGGGGCGGCGGGGGCAGCAGCGGCGGCGGCGGCGGCGGCAGCGGTGGCGGCAGGGGGTGGCGGCAGCGGCTGCGGCGGCAGCGGCTGCGGCGGCGGCGATTTGGCAGCGGGGGCGACGGCGGCGGCGCGGCGGCAGCGGCAGCGGCGGCGGCGGGCGGCGCGGCGGCGGCGGTGGCGGACGGCGGCGGCGGGCGGCGCGGCGGCGGCGGCGGCGGCGGACAGCGGAGGCTGCGGAGGCGGCGGCGGCGGCGGATTGGCCCCCAGTAGCTGCCCATCCAAAGACGACTGCTGACTATGCTGCGGCTCGGGCCGGACTCGGGTGCTACGTATGTGTTGGGAGGGCGGGTGGGAGTGAGCTAGACGGCTTGCGGGCGGGGAGGGAGTCTTGACCACTCCCCCTACCCTCCCCTGGATTTTTGTTGGGGGTTCCGCGAGGTGTCAGGGCGTTCAACACGGCCTCGGCGAGGAAACCAAAATCACTGGTTCTACTGAGGTTTTGGCCCCAGTTTGGCATCTTTGGGGGGGGGCGAAACATGTCCCACCAGCCCTCTATGCGCCAACATCACTGGGTTTACTAAGGTGTCTGGCCCCACGTTGGCCTCTTTTTTCGGGGGGGCTGAACGCTATCCCACGAGCCCTCTGGGCGCCAACATCAGTGGTTGTAGTAAGGTGTTGGCCCCATGTTGGCCTCTTTGGGGTGGGCTGAACCTTATAGCATCTCTTTCAAGATGGCCATCAAGATGGCTCCAAGATGGCCTTCCACGGCTCCCTAAAGGGCCCCAAGAGAGCCCCAAGATGGCCCCAAGAGGGCCCCCAAACCCCTACTAGAGCCCCAAGAAAACTCCAATATCATCGTAAAGAGGCCAAGTAGAGCTCCAAACGGCGATTTTGAGGACTCATGGGAAGGGACGAAATCAAAGACCCCCCATCCTTTGATCCATGCTCTCCTAGAGGCCCCAACAGGCCTTCCAGGGCACCAGTCGCAATACCAACAGGGCAAGCAACAACATCAGCAGCACCACCACCACCAGCAGCAGCACCAGGGATCACACTCTTTGGATCCCTCCACCTGCTCCTCCTGTTCCTCTTCCCCTCGCCCCCGCGCGGCCCCCAGGGATGGCCCGAAGAGGCCTTCCAAGGCCACCGCCTTGCTCCCAGAGATCTCTCGGTTCATCCTGTTGCTCGCTTTGTTTCCCTAGATGTGTCCCTTCGTCCTTTTTCCCGTCAGCTCTCGTGGGCAAGGTTTCTGAATGAGCTGGTGGGGATATTTTTCCGTCGCGGCCGCAGGCCAAGGGGCCGACAGCGTCAGCAGAGTTAGCTCGGGCTACGACAAACCTAGTTGCCGGCGCGCGCGCCGCGCAAGGCAAGCCCTACCGCCGGGGGAAGCAGCTGCGCCGGGGCTGAGCTGCGCCGAGGGGGTGACTGCAAGCTGCGGGGGCGGCCAGGAAGCTGCAACATGCGTGTACCATGGGAGCTGAATCGCCAGGCGCGTGACTAGAACCTTGTCGCCACACGGCGCCAGAGGTCAGGGCAGCGGACCGACAGGTGTCACGCCTGGCCGTTCAACAAGGCTGAACCTCTCCTGAGTGAACCGGCGGGCCCGTGCCCGATATGGCCAGCTAACAAACCAGAAACCAGGGAAAAGCAATCACTCGTGCCGAAACTGGTCAGAACGCATGTCACCTGAACGCAAGTTTGTCTCCCCCGGCACCACGGACCAGAATGAGAGCCACAGGCGCGAGGAACGAACGCATCCGCCGAGGGCAGAGAGAAACGCCGGGAAGCCTGCGGCGAAGCTGGTGGGGATACGCGAAACGTGAACAATTGGGAGAGGCGCACCCAATGCCCCTCAGGATCGGAGGCCTGCCGCGTCCGCGTGGCAGGCATGGGTTGGTGGCGGCGCTGACCCGACGGGCGCGGAAGGTGTTCTCACCGAGAAATGTGCGGCCGCCCCCTGTTACTGCATGGGGTGGGGGGACACGGAGCAATGAAAGAAAATTCTTTGCCCGTCGAAATGCCACCACACAAATGAGAGATTACAACTGGACCTGGGGCAGCAGCTCGTGACCGCGCGCCGCACTAGTAGGCAGGATGTCGCCTTTTTGTGTGGGCGGAGGCAACAGAGGACGGGTCCCAAGGCCTGTGGAGCTACCGCGGGCAACCTTACGCACAGCACGGGGTGTTTCGTCAGTGGGTCGCCCGGATCGTCTCGCTCGCGCCACCGTGGCTGCCCACCCCCGCCCCCATGCCAACCGTCGGGCGGAAGTGAGGCTTCAACGCGGGCCTCGGCAACTCCTGGGCACATGAAAAGAGGACCTGGGACGCTGGACGCGTCTGGCATCCGCGCGCGATCGCACGCGCCTCCCCCAGGCCACCACCCAAGCCGAGCCCCCCCCCCCCACACACAGACGCACACCCACGCACACACAAAGAGACACACACCGAATACAGAGACAGACAGACACAGAGACAGAGACACAGGCACAGACCCAGACACAGAGACACACACACACACACAAACACAAACAGACACCATGGCCAGTGGCATGGTTTAGGCTGGCAGCTTGGGGGCGTGCCTCGCTCGAATCTCGAGCGATCGCGCCAGCTTCGCGTGCCGCCCCGCGTTTCCGACGACTGACCCGGCGACGACTACCTGTGAGGGGCCGCCGCGCCTGCAAACGGCTTGGGGCGGAATCGTCCTGCGAGCTCGCCTGCACGTCAAGGCGCCTGCCGTCGCAGCTGGAAAACCAGAAAGCACCTGGAGCAACAACCGATCTCTTGCGCGGGCGGCAGCATTGCCTTGTTTGCTCAGACGGACGGCCTGATCACGGGCGCAGCACCTCCACCCGGGCCGGGCCCCGAACAGCTTGCGACACTATTGACCTCATCTGGGCATCCAGGCGCCGCGTACAGGCAGCGCGCCTGAATGGCCTCGCGATCGGCCCATCGCTTCCCGCGGGCCTAAGAAGGCACCCCTTTTTCCGAGTGCGTGTGCTACAAGTTCAAGGCAGGCGTCAGACGGCGCAGGGCACCTGCCGCGAGCCTGGTGGCCCCGCATCGCAGAGCTCGGAATCACGCCCTGGCAGACATCTGAAAATATGTGACAGTCGGACCAAGGCTGCAAAAGGACTGCCGCATGCACGCTCGCAGAGAAACATCAGGCGGAGCGCACAACCAGCTGTTCTGGACTGGCAGCGCAGCAACGCACTAAGGCGGAGGAGGACGAGGAGGAGGGCGAAACACAAAGCGAGCAAACGCGAACAGGCAGGAGGGGGGAGGACGGCCAAGGCACAGCAAGCAAGCATGGCGGGGGCGGGCGGGGGAAGGGGCGCAACTCGTCGGCGGCGGTCGGAGGGTCGTCGCGGGTCGTCCCGGGCCGGGCGGTCGTCGTGAGTCCTTGCGGGGGCGGGCGGTCATCGCGGGGGGGGGGGGGGGGGGGTCAGGGGCAGAGGGCGGCCTGGGGCAGCGTGGCGGTCGCTCAGGCGGCGCCCGCCGCCTGCGCCGCCGTCGCCGCGGCCAGCCTGGCCGCGGGCGCCCCGCGTGGCGCCTGCAGACGTCGGATCGCGGCCCGCGCGTCCTCCTTGTGAAGGAGTAGCGAGAGTCGCCGGGCGTGCTCCGCTGCCGCCTGCGCAGGGCCCCCCCCAGTGGCGTCCGCCGCGCGTTTCGCCAAGGCGGCCCGCGCGCGGCGCGCCTCCCTCCCCCATGCGCCACCATGCGCCTCCATCGCCATCGGAATGAAGGTGCCCGCCGCGCGGCAGCTGCGCGCAGCGTCGAGAAACTTGCGCTTCTGCTCCTCGAGGAGCTCGGCGGCGGCGCCGGGCGCGGCGGCTGAGGCAGCTACCTGGCCCCCCCGCAGCCCGGAGGTGACTGCGACGTCCAAAACGGCCGGGACGCCGCTGCGCCAGCGGGGGGCGCGCGCGTCTGCTGGGCGCCGGGCGCCCTCGTCGAGCCCACCGCCGTCTTCCTCGGTCTCGGGGGGGCCCTCGCCTCGCAGGCGGGGCTGCAGCGCGCCTGGTCGCTCGAGCTCGGCGCCAGGGAAGCCAGCAGCCTGCGCGGCGAATAAGACCTGACCGCGCAAGGCTTTGCGCCGCTTCACGCGGCCCCCTCTGCAGGGGCACACCAGCGCGCGGTCCCCGTAGACGTCGAGGATGCCGTCGCAGGCTGGGCAGAATGCCTCCTCGTCCGCCAGCTGCGCCCGCAACCGCCTTTGCAAGGCGACCTGCATCAGGCCGCGCGGATGGTCTGTGCCGACCTCGGCGCACGGAGGCGCCTGCAGCCAGACGCACGCGCTTTCCGCGCTGACCAGCGAAAGGTGGGCCCTGGTGGCAAGGCTGGCGCGCTCCCAGAGTTCGGCCTTGGCGGCTACGTCTAGTGCGTCAGAAAGGCCCCGCTGGTCGCCGTGCCGGCCAGCGTCGAACTCGACCCCCCCGCCTGCGGCCGAAGGGCGTTATAGGGCGCCACGGCAGCGCCCAGAGCGCCGTCGGCGCCAGTGTCGCCGTCGGAGCAGCCAGCCCAAAGCTGCCGGCAGAGCGCAGAGCAGGCCGCGCGGGAAGCAATGTAAGCGGCGGGTGCGCGGCGCTCCGCTGAGCGCAGCCCCGGGCCGCCTGCCTCGAGGGCGAGCTGCGCTTGCGCCCAGGCGTCGTCCGTCGGGGAGCTGCTGCTCAGCTGCTCCAGGCTGTCCCGGCTTGCCCTGTCGAAAGCGACCATTGCTTCCGTGCGCGCGCTGGGCGGAACAACCCGCGCTGAGTAGCTCAGCCTGCAGCAGCCAGCGCATTGTCGCAGCAGGTGGAGCGCGACTTGGGCGTTCCCCAGAGCGCAAAACGCGTCGAGGAGCTCGGTGGCCTTGTCGACTCGCTGCTGCGCGTGCTCGCGGCAGAAGGCGTCGCTGCCGATTGGCGCGCCCAGGGGTCAGCAGCACCTGTCCGCGCGCGGGCGGAAGTCAGGGGGGAAGGCCAAGTCCACCTCGCTGTCGTCGCCGCTGGCGGGGACCACCTCGCACCTCCTCGGCCCCGTGCTCAGGCGGAACCCCACGGCTGCCAGTTCGCCCGCCAGCTGGTGGGGCAGGCGCGCCACTGCTCGCCGGCCGCCAGTCACCTGCCAGGGCGCCGTCGTCGAGGAAGAAGAAAGTCAGGTCCAAGGCGCCCTCGGCCGCGGGGGCGGGCTGGCGGATGGCTCTCCCCGCAGCGCGCTGCAACGCCAGGGAGAAGAGCAGCGGTCCGAGAAGGCCCCCCCCGCTGCACTCCGCACTCGGAGCGGACGGAGCGCCGGCCCAGCCACAACCGGGAGGTGGCCCAGTAGCACCACATGGCCCACGGTGCCAGGGCCGGCAGCTCTTCGTGCACCGCCTGCAAAAATGTTTGGCGGTCAAGGGTGTTGAAAGCGTTGCTCAAGTCTAACTTGACAAACACCTTTTGTCTGCTGCCTGCGCGGCGCGCGAACCACTGCCGGGGGGCGCGGACCGCGGCCTCGCAGCCGCCAGGGAGGGCAACGCCGACCTGGAGGGGGGCAAGGCGATCCCGTTCGGCGTCTGAGACTTGGCCGCACAAGCACTTCGCCACCAAGCGCCGCTCGGTTTTTCGCCAACAGCCACTGGTCGAGGGCCGCCGTCCTCCCTGGGTAAGGCCATCAGGGAGGCGCCAGCCAGGTAGTCCGCCACGCCAGAGGGAGCCTGGCCCCTGGCAAGGAGGTTGGCGAGGCTCAGCAGTTGCTCCAACACCTCGTCGCGGTGGGCGGCCGTCTGGAAAGAGTCCATGAGGTGCTGCGGGCGCAAGCCAGAGGGGGGCCCCCTGTGCGTCCGCCGACAACTCCAGGCAGCGCTGCGCTCGCTGATCCGCCTCGGACGTTTTCGCGCTGCCCCGGCGGTCAGCCATTTCTGCCCAGAGTCAGGCGCGCTCTCCCTCCAGCCATCGTCGGCAGAGGTCCTTCGTAAAAGCCTCCGCTGCGCTCCTGCTGCTGCGGCCCCCGCGCGAGTGCGGCCGCAAGACGCACTTGGGCGACATTGCGAATTGGAGCCAAGCATCTCCCGCGTTTTGGCGCGCGGCGGGCGCCGCAGCCTGAGCCAGACAGCGCGCCCAGAGGACGCGAGCTCCCTTGGGCACGCAGTGCTTTGTGCTCGCCCGCCGGGAGAAGACCTCTTTCCAAGTGGGCAGGTTGCGCGGCTGGGCGGCACCTCGGGCGCGCGCGCCCGTGCCGCTCAGAGCTGGCAAGCCGAGCATTGCGACATGCGGTGCTCGCCCAAATTAGCCTGCGGGATAGGCGGGAGGCCTCGGCCTGGAAATCTACCAGCGGCGCGTTCGTTGAGGTGCGGCCGCGCAGCCTGGTCAGCCCTACCGGCGCCGGCAGCCAGAACGGCGCGGGGGCGCCCAGGGACAGGGCACCCAACCTGGGCCCGTCGTGCGCGGCGTCGTGGAGGGGCAGCGGCGTCGTCGACTGGCGCTGGCGGTGGCGGCACGTGCGCGCCCGGTGCCAATGTGGCCGCGCGATGGGCGGCCATGGGCTCGGCGGGCGCCGCGGCGGCGGCGGGCTGGCCGAGCGCAGCCCGCGGGGCGGCCGCGGGGGGCGGCGGGCCAGAGGCAGGGCGGCGGGGCCGCCGCGCCCGCAGCGGCCGCGCGGCGGATCTCTGGGAGGGGGGCGCCAGCGTCGACATTCATGTCTCCTCGGGCGCGATGCTTAGTGGGCTCCATCCTCACGTCCCAGGGGCGGGGCCGAGATCATCCCCTTCGGTGCGTTTCCGCCTCAATCGGCGCCCTGGCGACTTTCCAACAAGGCCAATCTCGACGAATGTGTCCCGCGCGCCAGCCTCGTGGCGAGCGAGCTGAGCTACTTCTGCTGGTCGCCCCGAAGAAGAGCTCCCAGATGCTGCGGGTGGCTGCGGTGACGCCCCTGCGGAGCGAAACGGCTGCGCGCTCCGCTGCTGCCGTTGGCGCGGCCGGAGGAAACCATTGACCGCCGGTCCCCTCCTCGGCGGCGCGTGCAGCGAGAGGCGCGCGCCGCCCGCGTCCGCGTCGGAGCCCGCGGGGAAAGCAGGCGACAGCACGGCGCGGAGGAGTATGGCAGCGCAACCTGCCCGAGCAGCTGGAAAGGATGAACACGTAGAGCGCCATCCTGGACTCAAAGCCATGGTGACCACCACCGCGATGGACGTGCAGGCCGGCGGGGGGCAATGCACATCTCCGGATAAAGCGGCGGCACAAGCTCCAGTCAAGGCTCGTTGACGTGGAATTCTGTGAAGAGCAGCGCGAAGCACGAGGAACCTCAAGGGCGCCGTCGGCACGCAGGAGGCCGCCATCATCAAAACCGAATGGACTTGGCTGGGGAACGTCTGGCCCAGGATGGCGCGCAGACACCCGGCCAACCACGCGCCGGCTAGCGCTGGGGGCGCCCAGGTCATGGCGTCGATGAGCAGGCCTGGCAGGAGGAGGCGCGCGAAGAGGTGCGCCACGTCGAGCGCTCTGGACATAGCTGGCCACGCCATGCCATGGAAAATTGCCAGCGGGGCCGCGACTGCTGCTGGCGCCTGCGGCCACGAAGCCTGCGCCAGACCATCGGCAAGAGGACTAGACGACGCGCTGGAAGCTCCGGAAGCGCTGGCAGCGCAACTGCAGAGGTGGAGCAGCAAGAACAACTCCGCCGGCGAAGTGCGCGCCGCCACTGGGCCAAGCGCGGCGGCCACAGCGCGGGCGCCCGGGCGGGGGGCGGCGGGCGCGATCAAGTTGAAGCCGAACGCGGCGTCGGCCCTGACAGGCGCGCGCAAAGTCGAGTCCTTCGGCGGGGACCCCCCCGGAATATTCAAAACGCAAAAGTACCCGGGGCGTCAGGCAAGATGGGGCGAAGCTGAACCAGAGGTGGGGCACGGGGGCGCCAGTGGCGGGAGCGGCGCCGGCGCGCCTGGTTCGCATCTGGGCCCCATGTCCCCCTGGAAAAGCAGGCGGCCTGAAGAAATGGCGGGGGCCCCTCAGAAGCCAGGCCCTCGCGGGGCCGCCCGGCGGTCCGTAGGGGAGGTGCTCGTGTTTCTAACTGTTTCATGGGATCCTCCATGAGTCCTTGAACAAGGTCCGGATGAAAAAAAAATTGCAGCAGCCCCCGCCCCCCCCAAAGGCCCAGCGATTGCGCCGCAGACCTCCGCGGACAGCGGGTGCGCATCGGCGGTGGCCGGCGGCCCGGCGATGGCGACCGGCCGCCCAGGCGAGCCGTCAGCCGCGCGCCACGGCAGGGCGCACAGCTCCAGCGGTGGGCCGGCTGGAACGAATGGGATCGGAAAGAACTCATTGGGAGAAACACCCACGACATCCCCGCGCCCCACGGCCAACTCATGCCGGCGCGGGGGCGGAGGAAAGGGGGCCAGGGAAGGCCGAGCCAAGCCCGCTGACGTGGCGGCAAAAATCTGGGGGAACCCGCGGAAAGGGTCGGAAAGCATCTAAAGGTGGGAGAAAGGAGACCCTGAAACCTCGAAGCACATTAGCTTGGACAGCTCCTGAAGTCCAAGAAGGCGCACGAGACGGGCTGGGCGCGCGCGCAGCAGCGGCGCCCAGGCAGCTGCGTGGCAGGAGGTCAAACCTCATGCGCTCCAGGCTGAGCTGGTCAGTCACGGCCGCGCTGTTGAAGTCCTGCACCGTGCTGAGGCCCTGGCCTCTCGCCGTCAGCTCCTCGGACGGTGGGGTGCCGGTGAGCTCGAGCACCCGCGCGGCGTAGCAAGGGCGCGCGGTCTGCAGCGGGCTGGCTTAGGGCGGCGGGCTGGGAAAGGGCGTCACGCTGGCGCGGGGCGTCGGGTAGGGCGTCGGGCTGGGGTTGGGCGTCGGGCTAGGGTGGGGCGTCGGGCCGGCGATGGGCGTCAGTGGGGCAAAGTGTCGGGCAAGTGTCACGGCGGGGGCACTTTGCCCCATCTGATGGGGCGAAGTGTCGGGCAAGGCGTAATGCTGGGGAAGGGCGTCGGGGAGGGAATCGGCTTGGCGTCGAAGGTCGCGCGGGGCGTCCGGCTGGGCGGCGGGGTGGGGTCGGGCGTCGGGCTGGGGAAAGGCGTCGGGTTGGTTGGGGTCGGCCTGGTGTCGGGCGTCGGGCACGGCGCCGTGCTGGGGGGGGGCGCCGGGTAGGGCGCCAGGTTGGTGTCGAACGTCTGGCAAGGCGTCGCGCTGGAGAAAGGCGTCGGGCAGGGCGTCGGGCGTCGCGCAAGCGTCGTGCTGGGGAAGGGCGTCGGGTAGGGCGTCGGGCTGGCGTCGAGCGTCGGGCAAAGTGTCGCGCTGGGGAATGGAGTCGGGTAGGGCGTCGGGCTGGCGCCGAGCGTCGGGCAAGGCGTCGTGCTGGGGAAGGGCGTCGGGTTGGGCGTCGGGCTCGCGTCGGGCGTCGGGTCGGGTGTCGGGCCGGCGTAAAGTGATGGTTGGAGTCGAACGTGCACTTCATGGGGGGGGGCCGATCGCCCGGCAACCAAGGGGGCCCCGGCGTCTGGCGCCGCGGGGGTCGGCAGGTTCGCGAGCGAGCAAGCAGGCAGGGAGAAGAGAGCATCAGCGGGCAACAAGAAAGGGGCGCCTCCTCAGTGCATTCGGAGGGAGAAGAGGCTGGAAGCACAGAGACGCACTGCATATGTGGGGCCCGAGGACGCCGTGCCAATGCCGCGACATTCTCCGACCTCCCTGAATTCCCAAACGGAAGTGTGCGGAGTGCGAGGGAGGATTGGGATTAGAAGATGGGCGTGCGCAGGCGTCATCCCGCGGCGCCCAAGCGAGAACGAACCCCGAACTCTCGTCGCAAACATGGCCCTGTCGCTCTTCCCGTGTGAGTCGCGAGTCGCCCCGTCGAGAATCCAATCAGAATCGCGCAGCAGTTGGCCCATGAAACCCCCAGGGCCAGAGCAGGCGGGTTAGGCGGTGGTCAGCGCCGCGCCCGGGGACATTGGCAGCTCCAGAGCGATGCGCGCGGGTCGGCGCCGCGCCCCGCGCTGCCGTCGCGGAACTGGCGCGGGCGGCTGCAGGCGAAGCGCCGGGCACCACGCGGCGCTGGGCGAGCCGACGGGTGGCAGCCTGGGCGCCAGCCGTGCCGCCCAGCATCGAGGGCGCTGGACATCGACGGGCCCAGGCCTGACCGCTTTGTGGGCTTTGTGGAAGGTCCCGAATTGCTGTCATGCCCAGAAGATCAGCTACTTGTTCGCCAGGGCCCAAGCCTCCCAAGCCTCCGCTATCTTTGAGTCTCGCCCATGATCTGCATTCGGACGATTGGGCGAGAAACCCCTCTCCTTTCGTCGAGCCAATCCTCAGGTCATCGGAGCAAGTCGAGGTAGTCGGCGAAGATGCAGATTGAAAGGGCGGGGGGGGGGGGCGACTGCAGGGATCTGCGCCACTGCGCGCAGCTAGGCACGAGCGCCCACCTGACTTGAACCAGGCGGCCAGGGAGGGCACCGAACACGCAGAGCTGCATTGGGAGATCTCCTGTCTGAAGGAACCTCACATCAATGCGATCATCACCTGGGCAGAGGCGACGCTTTCGACGCGCCCTGTCCGAGAACGCCTTCCCACGCACAACTCCGCCGTCGCCATGGAGAGCGCGCCAATGGCTCGAGTCTCCTCCGCGAGGAAGAATTGGCGACGAAACACTCGCGAACAAGCCTCGGCACCAAAACCTGTTGCCGCTGCAAAGGTCGTCGCGTTCATCATTTGAGCGGCCGCCAGTTCATGGAAGACGGAGCATCAAAGGCGTTATGCTGTCAAAAAAAACATCGGTTGCTATTGATGTGTCCGAGAGCACGGCGACTGACGGGACGCCAACGTAACGCGTAAGGGCGCTCGGATCCTCTTCCTCCCTGGGCTTGCCCAGCAAAACCTTAGTGGATTCCAGCCAGCGTCCCCGTCGAATAAGCGCGACCAGGACTCGCCGAGGAATCGCGACCGGGACTCTGGCTTCGACCGCCAGATCCCTGAGCGCCAAAACGAAGAGAAACAAACACAAAGGCCACGGCAATATGCAGTGTCTGTCATGCTCGCGAAAGCAGACAAGGATGCCTGACATATGGCCCAGATGCAATCGTGGCGAAGAGGAGCGTGCGATTGCCATGCACACTGCAATTCGCCCTCAAGCCGTTCTACACAATCAGGAGCCCCCTGGAGCATTTGCTGGAACTTTGCTGAGGGCGCCCCCCCTAACAAGTGTGACGTGGGACGCCCCCACTTGCCCTGGGGTGCCACCTTCAGCGCATGGCTGCTTCGGTTTCGTCCAGACCCTGGCGTGCTGCTGCCGCTGAAGTTGCCGCTGGTACGACTAATCTTGGTCCTCACTAACTCTTCGCGTTTCTCTCGGCGTCTGCGCGGGCGCTCCGGTGACGAGGAAGACTCCTCGTCGGCCGCCGCTGGGCCCTCGCGGCCGCTACAAGCGGCCGCCTTTTGGAGCGGGGTTGCTCTTGGTAGCAGTGTCCCCGCCACCAGACCTATGACTGCTGCTCATGGTGCGTCGAAGTCTTCAGCAAACCCGCCCACGTCTTGGTCTTACTCGAGTACTTCTGCGGGAACTGCTGCCGCTGCTCAAGCCGCTGCGCAACGAGCTGCCACTGCTCCCTGGTGCGCCTGCTCCCCAGTCACGCGTGCATCGACGCAATTTTCTTCGGCGTCCTCGACCGCTGCTGCAACAACGCCTGCCGATGATTCTGCAAGTGCAAGCGGCGACCTTCATCGCATTCATCTGCGCCTGGACCTCCGTTGGCCTTGAGTGCCGCACTGGAAAAAAGAGCTGCTGGGGCCGATGCAAGTAGGCACAAAATGATGCATCTCCTCTTCGAACGAACGACTTCGAAGTGCTGTTCCGCTTCGCCGTGCGCCAGCGAGTGAGGGTCAGGCCGCTGCCACCATTCCTCCAACCTCCACGCCCTTCACATAGCACAGCGTCGCCTCTGGAGCATGGCGGTGTTCGAGGGCAGCGCCGTCCCGAGGCACGTAACAGCGATGGACTTCGGCCTCTTGTGGTCGGCTGCCGCTCCTTCACGGTTCTCCCACGATTAGGGCCCAGCCCTGCATATCCAATTAGCTACCTGTTCCCTTCTCGGGGAGTCAACCCCGCCCTACCCTCTCCGATGTGCCCTCGCCTGCCAGTGGTTACACTCATCTGTATGAATCTTCGCTCTGCAATTCTGGGCCATCATCCTTTTACTCGCCGTGCGCGAACCCTGTCGGCCACTCGGGGCGTGGCCCCACCACGCATTGTCTGCAATCGCATTGTAGCACTCTCTTCGCAGCATATGCATAGGCGCATATGCATCTGCTGTATGTTTCTCTGAGATAGGAGCGCGCCTAGTGAAAAGCCCACGGCCTACTGACTAC
Source organism: Prorocentrum cordatum (assembly GCA_963575745.1). Classification (NCBI taxonomy): domain Eukaryota; class Dinophyceae; order Prorocentrales; family Prorocentraceae; genus Prorocentrum; species Prorocentrum cordatum. The sequence continues at coordinate 338,031 of CAUYUJ010014349.1, read as the reverse complement.
ACCCCCATACCCCCCCTCCCACTCCTCTTCTTCCTATGTCCTCCTCACTCCTCTAGAAGCCACCCAGACGGTGTCGGAAAAGAAGGGGTCGGAGGTCGGAGGATCCCGCCGCCAGATGCATCCGCAACGTCGGCGTGGAAAACATCGGCATCCGCATGGAGCCGCATCGCCGATGCATCGGCGATGCGGCGCGATCCTCCAACCCCATCTAGGAGGCCTAGACCCCTCCTCACCTCCTCCTTCTCCTCATCCTTCCTCCCCAGTATCTCGCATCCTCCTCCTCCTCCTCCTCCTCCTCCTCGCCCTCCCGATTCCTCCTCGCGCGTTCCTCTGCCTCCTCGGTTTGAGCGCCCGGGACCCCCGACAAGGGCGGCCCGACTCCAGGACAGCGCGCCTGGGGCCTCGCCGCGCAGGTGGCGCAGCCGGAGCAGCACGGGCAGCTCGCTGGGGTTGCTCAGCTTCAGCTGCCTACTTTGCCTCGGCCGAAGAGGGCGAGGGGAGATGAGGATGACATAGATCGAGGTGGAGTTGGGGGACAGAGGATCGAGGAATATTTGTTCACCGCACGCGCACCCGCAATAATCCATCATCTATCGTCCGTGCACACGAGAGGAAAAACGGAGACACAACAAGCAGGGATAAGCAGAAGAAGCGGCAGCGAGGAAGATAGGGTACTGGAGTGGTCGGCCACATGCGCCCCTGGCGCGCAAGCGACAGGAAACGAGATCCCCCGGGCCACCATCAATCCTATCTGACGCCCGAAACCAGGTGCTGGGCGCACGCAGCCACGACGAGCAGCAGCCGCGGGTGCACTGCGGAACAGCAGCAGCGGGACACGCAGGGGGGGGAGCACGCAGCCGCTCCAACGAGAAAAAAACAGCGGCAGGGGGGACCGCCACTGGGGGGGGGGGGAGTGGGGGGGCTAGACGAAAACGAGACCCAACGGACTTCCACGCACCCTCTACTCTCCAGGCCTCGGTATACCAACAGAAGCCAGACACTGGCTGCAGGCGCCCGGTACTTCAAAGAGAGCCTCGCGCGGGCGGGGGGAAGCAAGAAATTCAATACGAAAAAACACCGCGCTGTCGGTCGGTTGCCAGTCTGCCTGAGGGCGCCTCACTCGCGGTTACGGGGCAGGCGGCGCGGGAAGCCCTGCACGTCCAGGAGCAGTAAAAAGAGCAGAGGGGGTGGCGCGGCGAGGAGACAGGAAGCAACGTATGAACGGTCAGTGGCTCCGCGAAGCGGCCCTGGGCTCAATGCGCCACAAGCGCAACAAGACAAATGCAGGAAACACGCTAGCATCACAACGAAAAGGTAGGGCTGCACCTGGCAGCGGTCTGCCGCTTCCCTGCGGCCCGGGGTCCACGCCAGGGCATCGGCGCAAAGACGCGCCCAGGAGGCAAGGATGCAGCGAACCAACGAACGAGGGCCTGGCCGAAGGAGGTCGCCCCCGAAGGCCAGGGGCGCGGTTACGGCTCGCCTTCAACAAGAAAGAAACGCAACAAAAGCGGCAGTGTGATCGCTCTATTGGCACTGTCTTCGCTCTCCTAGGGGCACGGGCACGCGCGAATTGACGTCGCGGCAAGGCGCTTCGCCTCCACGGCAGGAGAGGTCACGCCCTGAGCGAACAAAAATGGCAAGAGAAACCCTCACATTCCTCTTCTTCTCGTGAGCGAGGGGGAGGGAGAGGGAGAGAGAGAGAGAGAGGGAAGGACCGAATGGGGCGACTGTAGATTCGCCACCGTGCCTCGGACACGAAGTGGTGCGCCCCAAGGCTCAAAACTGTGGTGCTGACGCAGCCAGAACTGAAATTTTCGAAGGGCCTGGGCACTCCGGAGTTCATGGCCGTCCCGGGGACTTCTGGGGTTACCCCCGTGAGTCTTGGATTGGTTCCCGCCCGCCCAAAACGACCTCCCGCACCGTCCGATGTGTCCAAGAGGGCTCCAATTTGCTGAAAGATCGCTGCAAGTCGCCCGAGATGACTTCCCGACGGCCCAAGACGCCTCCAAGACGACCCAAGATGCCTCCAAAAGCACTCCCAAAAAGGCCCCCAGGAGGCAAACATCATTGATGTTCATTTGTTTTGAAAAACTGTCTGAGTTTCCGCCTTTGCGGGTTCCCGACGCTCTAAGATGGCTCGAGGCACCCAAAATCGCCCATGAGGCCCCCAAGAGGGTGCCGAGACGGCCCAAGAGGCCCCCAAGATGGCCCACTAGGACTTCAAGACGGCCCAAGAGGGCCCCAACAACGCCCCAAGAGGGATCCCAGAGGGAGAACACGAAGCGCCATTTCGAGCTCTCCTTCCCAAGAGGTCCCCAAAAGACTCTCAAGAGCCCTCAGGAGGCCACCAAGAGTCCCCCCGGGTCAAAAAAAATCACCCCCTGAGGCCACCGAGTCCTCCCAAGGGGCCCCCGAAAGCACCCGTGAGGACTCTGCCCCACAACCCATGCAAAGTGGCGGGATCGGGCGAGGGATACTACATACTGCATGATGCTTCTGTGGCGAGCGACGCAGGCCCGCGCAGAGTGAAAACAACAGACCTGGCAACTCTGCCCCAGGACGACCCCGCTACTCTGAAGTCCGTATCCGCCACGTCGTGGGTTCTGCCCCAGCCGTTCTGTGTTACGCCTCCTCCTCATCATCATCCTCTTGCCCTGTCTCTTCCTTGCCACCTCTTCCTGCCCAGCTCCGTGCTTCTATTTCTGGCGGTGTCGGAACGAGGAGCTCACGCGAACCCATGTCATGTCGGAAGCATGTGGACTGGCTCGGGGCGAACCTTGCGCTGCGTTCATCCTGTCATCCATTTCCGTCCCATTTCATGTGAGGGGCGCTTGGGTCCTGATGTAAAAAAATATATGAAAGCATACCCCCCACACATCCATCCTATCCGGTTCCTATCTCTCTCTCTCTATAGGTATGTGTATATATATGTATATATATAAGTATATCCACCTATATATATAAACTATACATGTATATATATATATATATATGTGTTCTATACACGTCTGAGTATGTATATATATATATATACACATATATATATATACATACATACATATATACATCTATACATATATCGCCCCCTCCAAAACCAACTCCCCGCGCCCCTGTTCCATCCGACTCCCCGCCCCTTGAATCCGCCGGCCCCTTGTGGGTCTCTAGGCGTGTGAGACTGTCCCCCCCCATAAGCCCCCCCTGGGACCCCAAACCGGCAATTTGATCCCGCTCCTCGTCCGGCACGACCCACCCCCGAACTCACGAGGCGGGCTCCCCACGCTCGTTTTGTAGTTCCAAAACAGCCCGTCGAGGCCCCCCAAACACCCCCAAGACGGTCCAAGAGAGCACGAAGTCTCCGAACGATCGCTCCAACACGCCCAAGATGGGCCCAGGACGGCCCAAGAAACCGCCAAGACACCCCAAGACGCCTCCAAGAGGCCTCTCAAGAACCCCCCAAGACGACCAAATCGTCAACTTACAGCGGGAAAAAGTACAAGTATGACATCTGCGATTTTTCGGCCTTCGCGGCGTTGGCGACAATCCAAGAGGCCCCCAAAACCGCCCCAAAACGGACCAAGGGGCTCCCAGTGGGCGTCCAAAACAGCAACAAAAGTTCCGAGACGGCCCAAAACGCCCCCAAGACGGCACAAGGGTGCCCCAAAACGGTTCAAAAATGGCCCTAAGAAGGGGGACCTCGAACCCGTAATTCCAACTTTCCGCCCGAAGAGGCTCCCAGGCACCCCGAAGATGCCCCCCGATAGGCCCCAAAATGCCCCCAACAGGCACCCAAAAACACGAGGAGGCCCCAAAGAAAATCAACAGAGACCCCCAAACGGCCCTCAACAGCCTTCAAAACTGCCTCCAAGGAGCCCACGAGAAGCGCCCCCACGATATCCCAACGGACATCCCAGGCGCTGCAGACCCACAACCCAAACACGGTGGCGGGGTGGGCCGAAGGCAGCTAGAAAATGCGCGGAGTCCAGCTGTAGCGACGGTGCCGCCCCAGGACGCCCGATCCATCGCCTCTATGTTCACCTCTCTCCCTGGCCCCCAAACCGTAACGTCGTCCAACTCCCTTCAGAAAATATGCACGTTTAGCATATACAACTCATGTCCCTCCCCTGCCCCCCAAACCGAAGCATCGTCCAACTCCCTACCTCCTCCTCCTCCTCCTCCTCCTCCTCCTCCTCCTCCTCCTCCTCCTCCTCCTCCCACTCCATCTCCGTTTGTAACGCCCCTCTCTCTCCGAGTTCCCCCGTGCCGGCCCCAAGCATTCGCGCGCGACCACGAAAGCTGCCACGGGTCTCACGCGCAGGCCTTGCACTTCAGCGTGCGTTTATGGTGGGAACGCGCGACGTGCGGTCCAACCGCGAGCTGAGATTTTGGGAGTTTCCTTTTGCAGGCGCCGAAGCACCCGTACGCTTGCCAATTCCGTGCCGTGAACCCGAGGTCCACGCAATCCGCGCACACAACTTTGCTCTTCCTCGTGAAGTGATCACTCTCTTGCCGGTCGCTGATGTGGTCCTGCCGAGGGAACTCTTTCTCGCACGCCCCGCACTTCAGCTGTCGCTTCAACCGTTTCGACTTATCGGCCACACCTTTCGCGGTGATGCACGGAAGAAATGAAAAACGCGGACGAGAAATGGTGCACAACGTGCGAAGGGTGGGCAACGAGCGGAGGGTGACGATGCGACGCGGCATGGTGCCGGTCGGAGTGCGGATGCAGCGGCCGGCAACGGGGAGCCAAAAAGGATTCGGACAATGTACCGCGCGAAGTGTAGCCATGTCAAAGCCAAGCACAGGGCCCCCCAAATCGAGGAAACTTCGTTCCAAAACTCTCACGATGGCCTTTTGGACCAGCTTGAAGCCGTCCGAGGCCATCTGCGGCGCCTCTTGGGCCGTCGTGGGCGGCACTTGGGCCGTCGCCACTTGGGAGCCTCTTGGGGCCCGCTTCGGGCTTCCTCCTCCTCCTCTTCGGTCATCCTTCTCGCTCGCTCGTTCGCTCGCTTCTCTACTCCTCCTCCTCCTGCTCCTCCTCCTCCTCCTCCTCGCTCCTCGCTCCTCCTCATCCTCCTCCTCCTCCTCCTCCTCCTCCTCCTCGTCCTCCTCCTCCTCCTCCTCCTCCTCCTCCTCCTCCCCCTCCTCTTCCTCATCCTCATCGTTCTCCCTCTCGCTCTTCGATCCTCGCTCCTCGCTCCTCGCTCCTCCTCCTCCTCCTCCTCCTCCTCCTCCTCTTACTCCGCTTCCTCCTCGCTCTTCGCTCCTCCCCCGCCTCGCTCCTCGGTCCTCGCTCTTTTCCATTCGCCTCCTCGTTCCTCGCTCGTCTTCGCTCCTCCAGACAGCCCCAAATGCCCCGAAGACGGCGCGCAAAGTATCCAACATGCCCCCCAAAGATGGCCCCATCGCTGCCGGGGGGCCGCCATTGCTGAAGAGTCTCTGATGATCGACAACCTCCGACTTCCATGAAACATCTCGCGCACCCCCACTCCTCCTCCACCACCTCCTCCATATCCTGCTCCTCCTACACCTCCTCCTTCTCCGAGCAGGCCAGCCTCCAACACCGAAAAGCACCATCAAAGCCTTGAACTCAGGTAAGAGGTGGCGCCCCAAATGCTCCCAACCGCCAGGGTAGTAAAAACAAGGGGTCGGCGGATGTGGCGTAAGCCTGTAGAATTTTCCACAGGCGTGCGAACACCTGCATAAGCCTCAGAAGAACTCCAACACCCGATTGCCGTTGTCGTCATATCGTCGTCGTCGTCGCTCGACGTCGTCGTGGCTCGACGTCGTAGTGTCTCGACGTCGTCGCTCGTTCGACGTCATCGTCGTCGTCGTCAACGTCAATTGCGCCGTCGTCTGCGCATGGCACGGCGTCGTCAGCGCCCGCCGCACATGGCGCCTCGCGTGTGCGCGAACGACGCCGTAGTCGAGCATGCTGGTGCGGCGCAGCTCTACCTGGGCGATGCACGACGCGGGGTCGGCACGAGGACCCCAACGTGTTCATTGCGTTACACATGATTTGTGTGTTGTAGTGATGTTTGTTTGTATCATGTGTGCTCTTCCTAAAGCACCCTGATTCATGCCATCCGTGAACGCATGACCCAATTCGAACCCTTCAATCCATAGAAGAACAAAGACCGCACGTGTTCTTACCATGGATGGGATGAACCTATTCAGTCAATCCATTTTCCGGATTGAGGGGCGTGCACACTTCAAACCTTTACGTGTTTTTCGATGGGAGCCCAAGACGGAACCCAAGACAGATCCACCTCGCTTTTGGAATCCAAGACGGCTCCAAGACGGCGACCAATACGAGATCGTGTTGTGCCTCGTTTCCAAACCACTGTCGAAACAGGTGTTCGTTCGCTTTAGCACATGTTGGACATGTAGTTGGTCTCCAATCGGCCCGATGATCCCCATAGTACGGCTAGTCGGCCCAACTTCACGGATAAACTGGGATATCCAACATAACTATTAGCAACAGCAGGTGTATTCAATGAGATTTGCCTAGCAGGGGTTTGCCTAGGGTCCCTTTAAACTTTTCAGGCTCGACTATGACACACTGAACTATGTAAATGTGCATCGCCTTTGAGATGTGTTTCTCGAATCACCTCTCAAAGATCAGGAGCCTAGCTTGAAGCCCGAATCGGCCCCGACGCGTGCACAGAAAACATGACATGCGGACTGCGCTCGGACACAACACGGGAACGCTCACTGCCCCCATCATCGGGCCGTGTCTTGGGCCATTTGTTGGCCCATCCCGGGGCCTTCTGCAACACTTCTTGGTGCCTCTTGGTTAATCCTGGGGCCCCCTAGGGACAATGTAGAACAGCTTTCTGGCTTTCTCTGGCCTCATGCCCTGGATGGGTACCAATGGTACGGAGAGCAAGCCTCCAAATGATAGACAATCAGACGATGACCTCAAGCACCACGATGAGCCACACGGCATACCCCGCAGGACCGATCCCACTGGTTTCGGGATGTGTTCATCCCGCCTTGGGGCCATCTCCGGCTCACCCGGCGGGAGCCAGAAATGGGCTGGCGGTGAACGCGAAGCACCCTGCATGAGAAGTCCTCAGGGCTCTGTGTTAGAGGAAGACAAGGCTGCGTAAACATAAACTGTCGGAAGTCCGCGCGGATGTCTGTGATCCACCCCAGACCCTCCCTAGCGCGCGGAGCGCGCCAGGGGCGGCGCCAGAGGCGCCGCCAAGGGTGCCCAGCGCCGATCCGAAAAGTCCGCGCAGGGCGCCAAACACCCACCAGCCCTCTGGGCGCAGGTGGTCTGGAGCGTTTCCTTTTCCAGCATCCTGCCTTTCCCTGCTCGGGAGGTTTACCCCCCCCCTTCCCTGGGTCTGGACGGGCTCCCCCGCGAGGGTTAGACCGTACAAGATGGCCCAAGATAGCTTCAAGAGGGCAAGATGGCCTCCAAGATCGCTCAAGATACCTCAAGACGGCTCACGATAGCCTCCAACACGCATCCAAGAGGCATCAAGACGGCCCCAAGACTGTTCCAAGTGCCCTCAGAGCCCTCCAAGGACCCCCCCAAGAGGCCAAAATGGGTTCAAAACCTATGGACGATCAATGTGTTTTGCCTTTTCGCTTTTTCGCGTCCGATGGGCTCTTGAGGCGTCAAGACGGCCCCAAGATGGCCCAACATAGCCCCTAGAGAGGCCCAAGAGGACCCAAGACGGCCCCAAGAGCGCCCAAGAGCGCCCCAAGAGCGGTCCAAGAGGACCCCAAGAGGCCCGCTTGGGCCCCAAGGGGGGGGGGCGTAAATTTAAGACCACCCTCTTTTTGAGCGAAGGGGTCCACGACGGCCCCAAAGAGGCCTCCCAGACCCCCCCAAAGAGCCCCGAGAGAGCCCCACGCCTTTCCAAAAGAGCCCGACGAGAGCCTCAAAAGAGCCCCAAAAGACCCCCAAGAGAGCCCGAAGAGGGCTCCAAGACCCCGCTGAAAAAGCCAGAAGAAAGTCCCAAGAAGGCCCCCAGAGGACCCCCAGAGGACCCTAAAATGGCGCCCAAATGGCATTACGAGTATTCGAAGAACCCCTCACCACGACATATGCGCAAAGCCTGACTTCTCGTCCTCCTTGTAACCGTCCGTTCCTTATGTGTTTCTTTCCTGTCGCATCCCTGCTCCTCTCCTTCCTCCTCGCGCCGCGTTCCTCATGCTCCTCCTCCTCCGTACCTTCCTCCTTTTCCCTGCCACCGCGGCCAAGCGGTGCAGCCTGGGCGCCGTGTGGCACCTCCGGTATGAGGTGCACCGCCGATGATGATGCGGAGGCGGGTGCCCGCGGCTCACAGCGTCCAACCGGCTTGGTTGGAATGCTACTAGCCGCGGGCATATCGCTTGCCGTGTTATGATGAGGTTCTGGTGCTGGGTACCGTTGCGTGCTGTCTTGCTGGGTAGGCCCAGCACTTGACCAATCCCGCCCGTGGTAGGGCCTCCTCCCGCCCCGCCTGTTGGCTGGGGGGAAAGGGCCAGGGGGCGAGTTCACCCTGCGGGGTTGCGGTCGCTGGTCCAATGCTCGGGTCCTGCCCGTTGCTTTCCTATTTGCTGGTTTCCCCCCGAAGGCACGGCGTTTCCGGCGCTATTGGGGGCTAGCCAATAAATAGGAGGCCCGAGGACGGTTTCAGCTTGTGCCTGCTTCTTCTTTGTACGCGTGTGCCACTTGCTAAGGGAAGCTCTGATGTGTGGCAGGTTTGCCAGGGCATGCTCGCCCGCGCTATGTTCGGCGTCGCGTTTACCCGTATGGGCATGTTTAACGTTCTTCCCTCACGGGAAGACGAAACGCTTCTTAATTTTTCTGTTTGTCCTCCTCCTCCTCTTCCTCCTCCTCCTCCTCCTCCTCCTACTCCTCCTCGTACCCCCCAAGATGCCCCAAGGCATCACCAGCACCGACAGCACCGCTTGCTCCAAGATGGCTCTAAGAGGACAACACACCACCACAAGCAGCAACACCAGCAGCATCACCGCCAGCGCCACCACCATCACCAGCACCAGCAACCGCACGCGAGTCCAAGATAAACTTCAGTGCGGGGGCATATATCAGAGATGCATATGGGGATGCGACTCTCAATTGTGCGACAAGGGCGACACATGATGAATACAGTCGCCTGTGCCAGAAACGCGCACCACAGGAAACACCCAGGCGTACATTGCACACGTTTCCGTCTTAACTCTCGCTGCGGGAAGCTGTGTGTGTGATCCTTGTTTCTCACGGCCCAGGGTGGACACAGCCACATGCGCTAGAGACGTCTACCACGGGGAACACCACGTCGCATCTTGAACCGCATTCCATCCCAAACTTCAATGCGGGAAGCTATGTGTGATCCTTGTCTTTCTGAAGGCGGCCGCGTAACTGCATGCTTCCAGCCGTCCTTGATTTACCAACCCCATCTGGTGATCGTTTCTGGATGGGTTGGTGGGGATTTGTTTTTGGTACGCGGGCGCGCGAAACGGATCGAACGCCAGGCGCGCTGGTAGGGAAATGTTTGGTACGCAGGCGCGCGAAGAAGGTCGACGACATCAGACAGGAACTGACCAGGAAGTGCTGGTGGGGATATTTTTTTGGTCGCGGGCGCAAGCGAGAGCGCAGGCGCCGTCCAAGTAAGTCCGGGTTGCGGTACCCACGAATTTACAGCGAAAGCAAGCGGCGGGCGCGGGCTACCGGCCGAGGGCCGAATTAACTACCTACCACGGCTGCTCAGGCTGCGGCTGCACTGGACCAAGTACAGATCCACACTGCCGAATGCAAGTATGCCGAAGGCCAAACCCAAGGCAAAGCGCACACAAAGCGTACATGCAAGCATGGCGGTGGTACCAGGGTCGCTGCACTGCCAGGGGTGCACGCATGCAAGGCGATGGAGGGGATATTTTTTTTGGTCGCGGCCGCGAGCGAAGAGCGCAGGCGGCGAACAGGGTGTCCGGGCCGACGGGCAAGCCTAATCAGCTACTGAGCGCGACACGAGCCGGCCGGGCCAGCTCACAAGGCGGCAGCAGGGGCAGCAGGGCGGGGGCTGGCTGGCTGATCTGGGACGCCCAGGGAAGCCCGAGCAACGTGCAGCCCAGAACAACATGCCAAGGAATTCTGAATTACGCGCTGCGGCGCCAGACCACACAGGTGGAGGTGCAAGCTGAAACACAGGTGGGTGACCTGCACGTGCGATCCTCTCAAACATGGTGGCGGGGAGAGGCGGGGTAAACGATGGTCGAGTCGCCAAGGGGGCGCTAAGGGCCAAGACCGTGACGACGGCGTAGACCAGCCAGGTAAGCTGGACAGCCGCGTCGGCGGCGTAGACCTGCCTGGTCGGCTGGGACGGAGCCAGGATGGAACCCTGCGTACGACGGAAGGCTGAACCACTCCGAGGCGACCGCCAGTATCCATTGAGGCCTACCAGTCCCGAGCAAGGGCAACGAGCCGGCCCAGAGGACGGCGGGGATACTTTTTTGATCTGCGGCTCCAAGGACGATTCCAGAGAGCGGGTAGTATCGAGCATGGGGCGACGCGCATTATAATTACCAGCGGGCCAAATGCCAGCGCCGAAGTGCAAGCAAGAGCATGAGTAATCACGCCAGATAATTAAGAGAAGCACTAGCCGGACCGGGACAACGGCAGCATAAGGTCGCACAGCGGCGCCAACTCCCGAGGCGCAGGCCAGCGAAAGACCGGGGGGGAATGCGGAGGGGGAAGCAGGGGCGGAGAGCGCAGCGAAGGCGAAGCGAGCCGGAAAGGACCAAGCGAGATAATTACCCGCGGGCCAGAAGCCAGCGCGGGGATGCGCGGACGGGCGAGATAATTACCAGCGGGCCAAGAGCCAACGCCGGAAACAGGCGGGGACCAGGAACCCTCAATCACGGAGCAACTGAGGCTCATGGACCGTTGCACGTCACCAGTACGTGTAAGGCACCGTAGCACGGCCACAGAGAGGGGCGTGCGCCTTCCCGCCGACAGCACCGCGCGTAGGTGAGCCCAGGCGGGCGAACCGTGTCCGAAACCGATGCCCGCGAAGAAGCCGTCGTCAGCGCCTGCCAATGGGGGGTGCCACAGCAGAGACGTGCAGGGTGGAACGATGGGGCGGGCCCTAGGCCGACGTACCCAAGCGCTCGGACGCCCGGGCGGGCGAGGCGGGCCCAAGCTCGAGAACCAGGCCAAATCCCAACGCGCGCGTAGATTATTTCAGCCAGCGTCGCACGGGTAAGTCACGGTGCACCGTGAAAGAAAAGGCGCAACCACGCCATAGCGGTGCCCCACATCCAGGGGGGAATGCAACGAGGGCCACGACCTGTCGCTGAGATGAACCAACCACGCCGAAGGCCCTGTTGTGGTTGTGGAACGAAGGGGCGGGCCTTAGGCCGACGTACCCAGCCGCTCAAATTTGCGGGCGGGCGAGGCGGGCCCGTGCTCGCGAAAGCTAGGCCAAGTCACACCGTGAGCGAGGATTATTTCAGCCGACGTCACACGGGCTAAGCCACGGTGTGCCGTGGAAGGCAAATCGCAACATCCTGTGATGGTGGGGATACGCGAAGGGTCTAGAATTAGACAGCGGATGAATTACACCGGATAGTTGAAGGACGGGATGACTTAGGTACGAATGAGGTTGGCATCGGATGAATTAGGTCGGATGGGTCGGATCGGAGGAGTTAAACACCAGATGAATCAGCCCCGTTTCCACTCATCGCCTCCCTCGTCGCGTACCTTGTCCGAGTGAGATCCAGACCCCCGATGGCGGCGTACCCAAACCCACGACATCACGATTTGTTCATAACGTCAATCCCCAAATGTCTCCACGCATGCAATTCCTCGTCGTGAATCATTTGTGACAAGCCTGAGGCCTGGTAAAGGCCCCCAGAAACCGAACATATAGAAAAACCGTCCGTCATGTTTGTTTCATGACCCGAGGGTGATCTGGGTTTGAAAGACAACGCCATCGAACCTCGGCCGTCGACAGGCATCGGCCGTAGCAGCAGCAGCCGCGGACCGAAAGGCAGCAGCAGTGGAGCGGCCGCGGACCGACGACCGACGGCGAACACCACGACGACGGATGACGGCGACGAGGACGGCGGCGGCGGCAGCGACCTCATGGGGCCTCCCAGGGCCCACTGCGGTGGCGACGACAACGACGGCGGCGTACGTCGCGTCGCCCGCGGCCCGCCTGAGGCGAGCGGACGGCCCCAACGACCGCCACCCGCAGCGGCGGAGCGGCGGCGGGCTCCTGGGCGCCCGCGCGGGCCACTGCTCGGTGGCGCGGTCAGCTTACCGTCGCCGCCACCGTCGCCGCCGTCGTCGTCGTCTTTGTAGTCGTCGTCGTCGTCTTTGTAGTCGTGGTCGTGGTGGTGGTCGTGGTATTCTTCGTCGGTCATCGTCTGTCGCTGTCGTCGGTATCGTCGTCGCCGTCGTCGCCGTCCTCGTCGCCCCAACCGTCTCAGCCTGTGTGACCGTCGTGCGGGTCGTCATCGGACGCGTGTCATCGGGGCGGGCCTTCTCGAAGTGCTCGGAGGGCCTCTGGCCTTCCGAGAAATTGTCTGGGCCTTCTCCGAAGACGCAGAACACTTCTCAGAAGGCGCGGGTGCTTCTGAGAAGCCCCGCCAACTCCTGAGATGGCCTGTCCCTTCTCACTTTCCCCCAGGCGCGCCGCCGAGTCTTCTTCGTCGGCCGTCGCCGTCGTCGTCGTCGTCGACTGTCGTCGGTGACTGATGTCGTCCTCGTCGTTGTCGTCGTCGTCGCCCCAGCCGTCACCGTCTTCGCGATCGTCGTCACTAATATCGCACGTGTGTAATCGGCAGCGTCGTCGGCTCGTCGTCGCACCGTCGTCGTCGTGATCGCGTCGCACCTCTGGGAGGAGGAGCAGCAGAATGAGGGAGAAGCCGAGGAGGAGGAAGGGTGAAGGAGGAGAGATGCCTGCTTCCCCTCCTTCCCCGTCCCTCGGCCCTCGCCCCTATCTCCTCGTGCTCTCTTGTTTCTCCTGGCTTGATGGTCCTCGATTCTCACGACTCCCTTCGGAGCCTGGGGCCGCCCGAACAGCTCGCGATGGTCTACATGGCCTGAGCGCGTCCCTCCCTGCCGCCCACCGAGATCGCCGATCCCCTTGCTCCTCACCCCAGAGCGCAACTCGCGTAATTCGATGCAACCTGGCTTCCGCTACGACCGCACTGAGCTTCCGCCAGCGCTGCGACAAAACGTTTCCCCTGGCTCCGTGGCCTCTCTCGCTCATCTCGCCTGCCCCCGTCCTCCCGTCGTCTCCCGCCCTGGTCTGCTTGCCAGGGGGCGCGGCGTTTAAATCAATTGGGGCTGCTTGATTGGTCTGCGGGCCTATGCAGTGAATGCTCCTGGCCAGTGGGCGATTGCCACTGGGGGCTGCGAGCAGCAACACAAACCACAGCCCGCTGGCCTGCGTGCGTGCCGCGCAGGGTCGGCCGGCATCGGCCGCTCTCGGGCTCGCTCTCACACGCCTCCCCCCCGTGGCCACGCGTCCTAAAAAAGGACGAGTGTCGGGGCCGCGGCAGAGAGAGGGAGCAGAGAAAGGAAGGAGTGCGGGAGGAGGAACAGGGAGGGAGGAGGAAGTGGACTACAAAGGGAGAGAGGGCGGAGTGAGTGGATGAGCAGGTGCAGGAAGAACAAAGAGGAGAGGAGGAGGGAAAGAAGGCAAGGACACAGAAATGGTGAAGACTGGGGAAGACACAAGGCGGACAGGAAGGTGAGGAGGATATTCCCCTCTTCTGCCCACTACGTCCTCCCCAGCGTCCCTCTGTCCTATCCATTAGCCTTGATTGCCTGATCTACGTCATCTGTACCTCCACGCTCCTACTTCTCCCTCCACCTGCCTGCCCCCTTCCCCAGACTTGGAGGAGGCGGAGGCGGAGGAGGGAAGGGCGGAAGAGGGATGAAGGAAGGGAAATGGTGGGGAAGGAGGAGGAAGGAAGAAGCGGAGGGAGGAGAGAAGGAACCAGAGCCAGAGGAGGAGCAGGAGACACAGCCAGATCACGGGGAGGCAATGCTCGCCCATCTCGCACTCGCGCCGCCAGACGCACGACGCGACTACCCTGCCAGAGCGTGAGGCGGAGAGAGGACGAGGCGGAGGAGGACGACGACGAAGCACAGAGGGAGGAGGGATGACGAGGTAAAGCAGGGACGACGAGGTGCGGAGGGAGGAGCAGCGGCAGCAGCAGCTGCTGAGGCGGATGAGCAGCAGCTGCAGAGGAACAGTGCACGGAGATTCCCCGACTTGCCTGACCCTGTTGTACTTCCGCGGGCCTTCCGCCGAAGGCGACATGAGCCGCAGGCTCGGGTTGCCAATGCCCCTCCTCCTTATGCTCCCTGTCCCCCGTCGCCTCGTCATCCAGCTTCATCTTCTCTCATCCGGAAACGTTGAAGCGCTGAAGTACTCCAGGTCGAACGTCGGCCCTACCATAACGAAATTCCACACCCCTGACCCTACACTTCAAGTTGACGTCGTTGCGTACTTACAGGCCAGGTGTAATCAGGGGGTGTTCTCTGATCGTCCTCTCCTTCCTCCTCCTTCTCCCTCACCCCCTCTTATTCTCTCTTCATCCTCTACTCTTTATCCATACGCATAGTCCATGGCGGCAGCAACCCGACAACGAATCGAATCGGCAACGAAGCAGAGCCCGATCGAGACCGACAAGCCGAGGGCGGCCTAGAAGGACGCAGCGGCGCAACGACCGACCGAATCGAACCGATCGACGACAGCATGCTGCGACGCAGCCAGCCGAACCGATTCGCGGACACCAATGCTTCCCCACTGTTCCTAAACGCGAGGCCGCTTCTGCTCATTGCGGGGTGCCTGCACACAAATCCCTTCGGTCCTTGTCGTTAAGCGCCACGGGCAGCTCAACCACGAAATGAGCGCTCAGATCTACCTCGCGGCGACGATTTAGAATATAGGAGGAGTCAGAACAGGTAGAGGGGATAATCATACAAATGACGATGCGCACAAGGAGCAGGGTCTCGGGCTGGGGTTTGGGAAACAAGGAACAGGACCAAAACGATGCGGGGGGGAAATGAAGGGCATAGCTAGGATACCCAAGCGGATACGGAGGTACAGTGGGGGGTGATAGGGAAGCGGGATATGACTATAGCGGTATGAATGGGATGCGGATGATCAGGGTGGAAACGAAGAATGGTGAGTCGCAGGGAGACTGAGGCACGGGGGGAATGGACGAGCAGCAAGGAACACACACACGTGAATAGGGAAACTACATATACCAGGAAGGGAAGATGACGACGGAGGATGAGAAAGGGGAGCAGGAAACCTGAGTAAGAGGTAGGAATAGGGAGAAGGCCCCGCAGTTCGAGGAACGCATTTCGACTACAAACGGGCGCACCAGGTGGTTCGCGACCGCTCCTATGCGAAAGAGGAGGCAAGACGAGCCCCCGCCCCATGCCACGCGGGAGGCCCTCCCCCCGGAGGCGGGTATCCTCCCGATCCCGAGCCCCCCCCCCCTTGCTCGGCTGTGCTGGGACCCCTGCTCCAATCGCGCGCAAGGGAGGCAGAGGGAGCTGACGCGGATCAGGTGGCATCTCCTTGTATGTCTGAATGGACAATCGAACTCGTTCGGATGCCCTGACAAATTACGAGCCGCAAAACTGGATGGAACCAAAATGAACAACACTAGGCCATATTAGAATCACAGGCGTGTCCGGTCCGATGCTTGACCCGACCTCCTGGGAGCTGCACCCCGAGAGAAGGGAGGGCGGAGTAGAGGAAACGACGTTTCTTACCGATACACTTTCGCAGGTCCGCACTGATTTGTTGGATCGGCACTGCCCAGGGAAAACGCATGCACCCCCCATCCCCCATGCGGCACGTTGGCACCGATCCGCCCCAACCCTCCCGCCTACTCCGACACACACCCACACACACGCACGCACGCACGCACGCACGCACGCACGCACGCACGCACGCACACACACACACACACACACACACACACACACACACACACACACACGCCCGCACACACGCGCACGCACGCACACGCACACGCACACGCGCACACACAAACATACGCATGTATGTATGCATGAATGCATGCATGCATGTAGGTATGTGTGTATGTGTGTATGTACATGGTTACGTACGTACGTAAGTAGGTGAATGCATGCATGTATGCATGCATGTATGCATGTGTATATTCATATATGCTTGTATGCCTGCGTGTATGCATGTATGTATGTATGTATGTATGTATGTGGGTATGAATGAATGCATGTTTGCATGTATACAAAAATGCGTGTGTACAAATGTGTGTGTATGTATGTATGATTGTTTGTATACATGTGTATATATATATATATGTACGTCTGTTTGTATGTATGTATGATTAACAACATGTATGCATATATGTGTACGTACGTACGTACGTACGTATGTGTGTATGCATATGGGTATCTACATATGTGTGACGGTATGCATCTATACATGTATGCGTGTATGTGTATCAACCACGCGCGCGCGACGCGCGCGCTTAGGTGCTAGTCAATTCCGAATACCTCATCTTCATCCTCGTCCCCGTGAACTGTATCCTCAGGCAGGCGCAACCCCGGCCGGCGTCGTTGTCGTCGTCGGCGGCGTCGTCGCCGCCGTCGTCGTCGTGGTCGCAGACGGGGAAAGGGGAAGGAGGGAGAAGGAGAGGGGAGGGAGGAAGACAGGTAGGGAATAATGGAAGCAGACAAGCAGGAGAGGCACAAGGGAAAGGACGGGGAATGGAGAGAGGGATGGGTCAACGGATGAACAGGGATTCGACCTCGCTCTATGTATTTCGCTTCTTGATGTTGTTTCCTCCTCCTCCTCCTCCTCCACCTCCTCTTCCTTTCCCCCCCTCCTCCTCCTCCTATTCTTCCTCCTCCTTCTCCTCCTCCTCCTCCTCTTCCTCCTCCTCCTCCCCCTGCTCCTCCTGCTCCTCCTGCTGCTCCTCCTCCTCCTCCTCCTCCTCCTCCTCCTCCTCCTCCTCCTCCTCCCCCTCGTCGTCCTCCTCATCGTCCTCGTTCTCCTCACCTGCGTGCTCTGCTTCCGCGCTCCTCCTTCCCTCCTCGCCCTCCTCTTCCTCTTCAGACTGGCGGCGACAATCATGTTTCTGGCAGGCGTTCCGGGAACATGATTGTCGCCGCCAATCGTCCCAAGACAGGCTGCAAGACCTGCAGGACGGCCCAACGGAATCATTCGGAAAACCTCGGGAAAAAAGGGTGGGAGGAGGTGGAGCTTGGAAATGACATGGAGGAGGTGTGAAGTAACAAGGCGAAACGGCTGGAGCTGGCAAGGCCAAGTGGAGGAGGGTGAGAAAGAGCGTGGGGGTTTACGACACAAGGCGGAATGCGTTTCGGCCCAACCCGCCGACGTCCCTGGATCGTGGGTCGAAAGCCTGTAGGACGTTCGGTGGGATGTTGACGCAAGCCGCGCGGGGGCCTCTTGGGAGCTATTTCTAGGCCTTTGTTTTTGAACATTATTGGCCGTCTGGGGCGCCCCTGGGGCATCTTTGGGGCCCACGTGGGCTGGCATCCTCATGGTTGTCGTCTTGTCCATCTTCATCCATTTCCTCATTCGTTGCCTCTGTTTGCCGATTCCCTGTCCTCCTCCTCCTCCTCCTCCTCCTCCTCCTCCTCCTCCTCATCATCATCATCATCATCATCATCACCATCACCATCACCATCACCATCACCATCACCATCACCATCACCATCACCATCGCCATCGCCATCATCATCATCATCATCATCATCATCATCATCATCATCATCATCATCATCATCATCATCATCATCATCATCATCATCATCATCATCATCATCATCATCATCATCATCAACATCAGCATCAGCATCAGCATCATCATCATCATCAGCATCATCATCATCACAATCATCATCATCATCATCATTATCATCATCATCATCATCATCATCATCATCCCCTTCCTCCTCCTCCTCCTCCTCCTCCTCCTCCTCCTGTTTCTCCACTTTCTCCAAAACAGAACAGATCCCCGACCGACGAACGAGCGAACATCTGGCCCAGCGAGTGAAGGCGACGGCACGCCAGGGAACGACCAGGTTGGCGGTTGGCCTCCCAGCTTCGGTCCCGACCCTGCGCCAGGAGATGATGCCAGTCGCCCGAAAGCGAAGCTCCGACCAGAGTGTGCTTTACAGGACGGGTTGGTGCCTTCACAAAGCAACTTCAGACTCCGCGAGGCATCTTTATTACGTGGGTGGTCTAAACACTTACTGGTTAAGTATTGAGACCTACGATCCCCGAACGCACCGCACTTCGAACACCACGTAACCTGACCTCCTCCCATGTTCAACGTATGGGAGGGGCGAGCAAGACGGGCTACCTTCGGCAGCCCGGCACATGGGGTCTTACAGACTCCTGCCCTACTGCCTGTCTTCCCCCTCTGGAGGCCAGTAAAGACTCGTGGGCCACCTTGGGGGCTCCCGGAGGCGTCATGCCGTCCTGGGCCTTGGGGGCCCTCTTGGAGTGTCAGAATATCAACAAAGAGAGGGCACCGGAAACATTGGAAAAATCCGAGTGAAATCAATGAGCTTTGCTTCTCGGGGCACTTGTCTGGGGCATCGGACGCCCTCTGGAGCCTGCGATGGGCCATCCTGGCGCCTTGAGGCCTCCGGGGAGCTTCAGTGGGCGATAGACTCGAAATTTCGGTTCGTGCCCCCCCTCTGGAGGCCATCTTGGGGCATGCCGTCCCGGGGCCTTCCTGGGGGCCGCTAGGCCGGTCCTGAGGCGGTGTCGGAAGCCTTGGCGGCCGTCGTGGAATGTCAGAACATCGATAAAGAGAGGGCACCGGAAACATCGAAAAACCCAAGCGAAATAAATGATGTTTGCCTCTCGGGGTACTCGTCTGGGGCCTCCGAGCGCCCACTCAAGCTTGCCCAGTGCATTCCTGGCGCAGCCTGGAAGTGCTCTCGGGGTGTGCTAGACCCAGTCTGGTAGACTGTCGTGCCAATGTGTGGGCCCTCTGTGCGACCACGAGGCCATTTTGGGAACCACGAGGGCGCCCCTGGAGCCGCTGCGGCACCCATGTGTACCCGTGGTCTCGGTCCCAAGCCCGCCCGAGGCCTATTCCTCTCTCTCTCTCTCTTCATCTCTTTCTTTGTTGTTTGTTTTCTCTCTCTCTCTCTGGATATACATATGAAGATATATATAGAGAGAGATAGATATATAGATAGATAAATAGATATTTAGATAGATATATAGATAGATAGATATACAGATATATAGATATATAGATAGATAGATAGATAGATAGATAGATAGATAGATAGATAGATAGATAGATAGATAGATAGATATATATATAGATAGATAGATAGATAGATAGATAGATAGATAGATAGATAGATAGATAGATAGATAGATAGATGTATATATAGATATATATATATAGATAGATAGATAGATATACGTATGTACATATAAACATACGCTACCACTGACACGACCACTACCGAAATAGGGGGAGGAAGTAATGCAAGGTAACGGCGCTTGGGGTCGCAATATTGCCGGATGGGCACTGGTGGACCCCTGCGAGAAATCTATGGATGCAGGGTCAGGCCTGCTTGCCAGACACGCAGAAGGCACAATTGATGCACAGTGGCGTCGGGGAAGAACCCTCCGCCGCAGAGCGAGCAGAGGTGGGCCGGCAGCAAGCAGGGCTGGAGGAGGAGGAGGAGGAGGAGGCCAAGGAGGCAGAAGGGAGAATAGGAGGGCGGGGGCCCTGCTTGCCCTGTCCACCTCCTTCAACACCCGCAGCGACACGCGGAGCTCCACGAAACCGCCCGGCTGGATGCTGCCCTCAGACGGCTCGACCTCGGCCCCGCCCCAACGGGCACAGGGCGTGGGCATAGAGCAACTGCATAAACAGAAACTGTCGGAGGTCCGCGCGGATTTTCTTGGATCGCCCCTACTTGGCGCGCGGAGCGCGCCAGGGGCGGCGCCAGAGGCGCCGCCAGGGGGGGCCAGGGGAGATCCCAAGAGATTCGCGCGGAGCTCCGAAAGCCTGTGTTTCTCCAGCTTCTTGTTCTTCTTCGAGGGCACGGAGATCACTGGCGTGCCAGTGTGCGGAAAGCTCTGTGCCCCACGACGGAGAGTGAGATCCGAGAGTGTGAATGGCCTGGGAGCTGAGGTACTGCGCAAAATGGACATCTGATCGGATCTGGAGGCACAACCCAGGCGGCCCAGATGGAGAGGCTGGAGGAGGAGGACCTTCCCGGAGCCCTCAGGACCTAAGATCCGCACGACACCCCAAAGGCCCTCAGGACCCCGGGGGCCCCCTGGGAAAGATTCCTTACACCCACTCCTCCTCCCTAACGTGCCAACGCTAGCGGCAATGGGGTCCATCCGATGACGCGACCGTGGGCGGCCCGTTGGCCATCGTCATCCACAGTCATCCGTCGGCATCATTCGTCATTCGTGCTCTTCGTCGCCGTCGTCATCGTCGAACACTGAGATCCGACGGCGCGACAATGTTTTAAAGCGTGTAAAAAGCTGCCAAAACCTGGACTCTATCTTTCTGCTGCATTTTGCAAGCCAAATCGATCTGTGAGCGCACGAGACGCGGCGAAAATGCCTGGCCCGTAGACAGATAAGACGCCGGGACCTTACGGATCGTCGCCGTCGTCAAGGGCCCCGCGCTGGGCGCCCGGCCGCCGCGGTCGCCACCGCGCCGTAGCCCGGCAGCGCGGTGGCCTCTGGAGGAGAAGGAAAGAGGGGACCGTGACCAAGACTGAACGCGGAAACGTCGTGCCGATCTTGGCCAGGGTCCATCTGAGCCGAGGTCATCTCTTGAGGCGTCCTCGCGAACCGGCGACGCCTGACATGGACCATGACAAAGATCGTCGTCGACAAAATCTCGCGACATGTTGGTCATGGTCCCCGTATGAAGAGGCCTCGTAGATAGGGTCAGTAGGTGGGGTCGGAGAATCGGGCCGCATCGCCGATGCATCGTCGACGTCGGCGATGCATCGGCGCCGTCGGCGTGGAGAACACCGGGCTCCGCATCGAGGCGCATCGCCGATGCATCGGCGATGCGGCGCAACTCTCCGACCCCATCGGCTCGGACCACATCTGGGAGGCCTGGGATGTTGCCGAGCCTCCGGGCCCTCGGGGGGCAGCGGCGGCCACATCGCGGACAGCCTCCGCGAGGGCGCGCGCGGCCGGCGCCGCCGCCGACGCTGCGAAGCCGCCCGCGGCCGAGGCCGCCCGCGGCAGGCGCCCGCCGCGGGGCGCGCCTGCGCCCGCGGATGGCCGCCGCCGCCGCAAGTCGAGGGCCGAAGGTCTGCGAAGACAGACCGCCTCGGCTCGATTTTCTGCCTCTGGGGCCCCTTCTTGGCTCCCGGGACCGTCAAACAACAACTCAAGACGAAGAGCCGGTCCTGGGGAATGGGTCGAGACTTCTAGGACCCCCGCATTGAAACAAAAACATAGCGTCGGATCCCTGGGGGCCGAGGGTCTGGGATCGAGGCCTTCCAAAGAGGCCCAGAGAGACACAAGAGAAAAGACACACATTCCGGGATTCTCCCAATGTCTCCGTAGTTTCTGGGTGTTGCTTTTCCCCTCCTTTTCCCCTCCATTTCCAACAAATGTTCCATCCCGCTGGAAATATACGTAGCACCATGCAGATGCGGATGAGAGTGAGGGGGCGGTGGGGACGTCGGCAGTTTGCGAGACTCTGTGCAAGCCCGCGACAAGCGCCGAAGCCTCACACATTACACAAGGAGCCCACCGCAGGCGCCGATTTTTTCGTTCAACCAATGTGGGTGGGCCGCGGGTGGGTCGCCCATTGGTCGCGGGTGGGTCGCGGGTTGGGTCGCGGGTGGGTCGCAAGTGGGTCGCGGGTGGGTCGCGAGTGGGTCGCGGGGAGGGGCGCGGGTTGGTCGCGGGGTGGGTCAATGGTGGGTCGTTGGTGGGTCGCGGGTGGGTCGCGGTGTGGGTCGCAGGTGGGTCGCGGGTTGTGGGTCGCGGGGTGGATCGCGGGGTGGGTCGCTGGGTGGGTCGCGGGGTGGGTCGCGAGCGGGTCGCGAGTGGGTCGCGGGTGGGACGACGACAACAAACAACAATAACGCGACATGCAGAATCCTCACCACGGATCCCGACATCAGCCACGCACCCAAGGACAATGAATGACCGTTCGGGCCCCTCACTCTGAGTATTGTTTGTGTTCCCTCCCGACTGGCGCCCGCCGCGGAGCTGCCGCCGCCGCAGGTCGAGGGCCGAGGGTATGGGATCGAGGTCTTCGGGGGGCGCCCTCTTGGGCGCTTCTCTCGCGAGCCGCCCCTGGAGGCATCCAGGGGCCCGTGGAGCTCTCTGGAGGCGGTGAACGACGTCGATCATAGACGTCGTCGCAGCCGTCGCCGCCGCCGCCGCCGCCGACGCTCGTCGCTCGTCGCTGGTCGTCGCCGACGGCGCCGCCGTCGGCGCTGCTCATCATTGACGTCGCCGCTGGACGCTTTCCTCTCCTCTTGCTTTGAAGCATAGGTGCTGCCAACCACAGACTTACTGGCAAGTTCTACGTGGTCTCCGATCGGTGTGAGGGACGAAGATGAAGGTGAGGCGGGATGCGTTTGGGAATGAAAGGGGGAGAGAGGAGGCATATGAGGATGAGGGAGAGGGGTGGGCGGATGGGATGCGGATGAGGAGCACCAGAATTGAGGAGCAGGAGGAACAAGTAGAGCAGGAAGAGCATCAGAAGGAGAGAGAAGTTGGATAAGGAGCAATGGGGTGGGTGGCCTGATGACGAGGGAACAAGGGAGCAGGTGGAATAGTTATAGGCGGAAGGAGAATACAAACAACACGCGCCCATGACTGTACAAAGATTGGGGAATGAGGGGTCCGTACGGTACGCCTGGCTCAGAACATGGCCCCTCATCATCCTTCTCCAGCCCAGACCTCCACCGGACTGGTATTCATCCTCGGACACTGCCGCACACGACATGCATGTGTCTGCGTGTATGCGCGTGTGTGCGAGTGCGCGCGCATCTCTCGCGCATCGCAACGCTGTGCACGCACTGCATTTCCTCGGCACAAATTAGCCTCGCAATCGCGCGCGGTCAAACCGAAACATGCGCCTGTGCCCATACGTCTGCGCTTGCGTACGCGCCCGTTTTCAACATGTCTTTGCAAGCCGAAACGCGTTCCTACACCCCAAAGGGTCTGAACTGATTGGGGCACCAACAACATCGGTCAGGGGGAGGAAAGCCAAATCCGCTCAGAATTATTGGAGAAACTATAAGTGTACAGCTACAGGGGGGGGCTACAATTGCACAATGTCATGCTCATGTACGATTGAGGCGAGCAGTCAATATTTGCGGTTGACACCTATGGAGCTTAGGTAGGGCTGGTATTTACGGTTGCTGTTGCTGGTAAGTACATACGCAAAGCATGTACGGTCCCTACGTGCGGCCACTACAAACGGTTAAGATTTGCGCTTCGTATTTACGGCTGGTACTTTCGATTCGCATTTACGGTTCGTACCTGCGTCTCGTACTCACGGTGCATACTGGCGGGGCGTATTGGGGGGCATTTCTACATTTCGCAATTACGAAGCATGCATAAGATTCGAATGTACGGTGTGAATCTAAGTTGTGCATACACTGCGTATTGCTAATTCGTATAACAGCGCGTGTGTGTACACAACGTGCGTGTGTACACACACGCGCGCTGTGCTTTACGGTGCAATTTGAAGGTCAATGTTTACGTCTAATACCCACGATTACCCTTTACGGCCATTTGCGGTCCGTGTGCGCGATTTATACACGCTATGTCCACACACACACACTGTATACACACAATATGTGCTTTACAATGCACCCGTCTAGTAAGGATGCGCGGTAAGGATGCAAGGGACTTGGAAGGCCCGCCCCGCGGGGAAACTACCCTAAAGGGCTGGCCAGCGAAAGTCGCCAGGAATGGATCGAAGAGGCAAGGATGGAAGGGCACTTTGGGAAAATCGCGCATCCTTCATATGCGGGTTGGCTGCACGGTGTACCTTTACGGTCAAAAATGCGGTCTAACCTTAGGGTGAAGATTTACGAAAGAGCGTGTTCTACCGCTGCTGGCGGAAAACCGGGGGGGGTCACTACCGGTTCGAACCCCTCCCCGCCCCCCCCCCCCCACCGGAAAACCGGGGGGGGTCACTACCGGTTCGAACCCCTCCCCCCCCCCCCCCCCCCCCCCCCCCAGCTCATCATGAAAAGGGGGGGGGGGTCACTACCGGTTCGAACCCCCCCCCCCCTCGAAAACCGAGTGGGGGTGCGGACAGTGGTGGGGACGGTGTTGGTGGGGACAGTGGTGAGGGGACAGCGGGACAGTGGTGGGGACAGTGGGGGGACAGTGGGACAGTGGTGGGGACGGTAGTGGTGGGGACAGTGGTGAGGGGATAGCGGGACAGTGGTGGGGACAGTGGGACAGTGGGACAGCGGTGGGGACGGTAGTGGTGGGGACAGTGGTGGGGACAATGGTGGGAACAGGGGGGGACAGTGGACAGTGGTGGTGACGGTGGTGGTGGGGACAGTGGTGTGGGGACAATGGGAATGAGGTGGAAACAGTGGGACAGTGGAGGGTACAATGGTGGTGGGGACAGTGGTGAAGGCGGTGGCGAGGACGGCGGTGGGACAATGGGACAGAGGTACAGTGGGGACAGTGGTGGGGACAGTGGGGACAGTGGTGGGAACAGTGGGACAGCTCAGTGGGACAGCGGAGGAGTCAGTGGGACAGTGGGGACAGTGGGGATAGTCGGGCAGTGGTTGGGGCCGTGGAGACAGTGGGGAGAGTGGAACCGTGGTGGGAACAGTTCTGGGGACAGCGGGGACAGTGCGACAGTGGTGGGGCCACTGGTGGGGACAGTAGGGGCGGTGGTGGAACCAGTGGGGACAGCGGTGGTGAGGACAGTGGTGCTGGGAACACCAGTGGGGGATGTGATGCGGACGGTGGTGGGGACCGGGAGTCGTTTGCTGGCGGTGAGTAGGGGGGGGGGGGGGGGGGGGGGGGGGGTCGAACCGGTAGTGACCCCCCCGGTTTTCCGGATCGGGGGGGGGGGGGGGGGGGGTTCGAACGGTAGGACCCCCCCGGTTTTCGAGGGGAGGGGGGGGGGGGGGGGTTAGGGGGGGGGGGTTTTGCCGGGGGAGAGGGGGGGGGGGGGGGGGAGGGGTTCCGGCAGGGGGGGGGGATTTTCGGAGGGGGGGGGGGGGGAGACCCCCGGGTTCCGGAGGAAAAGGTTGGCAATTTTCCACAGTAAAGCGGCGGTGGATCACGCTCTCTCAGATTTACGGATCGTCTTTACGGTGTGTACACACACGCTGTGTACACACACGATGTGTACACACACGCTGTGCACACACACACACGCACACACGCTGTGTACACACACGCTGAGTACACGCGCGCTGTGCCTGATGATGCGTATGAACGGTTAGCACGTGCGGCGATTACTTCGGGTTAGCATGTACGGTGCATGCTTACGGTAACTACATACGTCTCGTATGTACGGTTAGACCCTACGGATGATATGTACGGCGTGCACCCACACACACACACACGCTGTGTACACACACGCTGTGTCCACACACGCGGCGTACACAAACGCTATGTAGGCACTTGCTATGTACACGCACGCGGTGCTTAACGGTGCAGACTTACGGCATAAACTTCAGGTATGCACACACACGCTGTCTACACACACGCTGAGCTTCACGGTGCATATTAGCGGTTCGCACGGGCGGTTAACACGTTCGGATAATACTCACAGTGCAAGCATACACTTAACACACGGTTGACATCTACTGTTCAACCTGCGGTTAAAGCTTACCGCTGTCTTACCACTGTGTACACACACGCTGTGAACACACACGCGCTGTGTAAACACACGCTGTGTACTCACACACTGTGGCTTTACGGTTGGAATCGAGGGCTTAGTATTTCCGGTCCGTACCTACTGCTAGCACTTACAATTGCTACCCAATGTGTACACGAAAACTGTGTGAATAAACGCGGCGCTTTACGGCGCATCTGCGGTTGGCGAAGACGGGCAACACTTACGATTCGCATTTACGAAGCGGACTTCATTTTAGTAGACAGTATTGATATCTAGGGATCGGATTCCCAATCATATTTGCGCTGTTTGCACACACGCGCTGTGTACGCACTCGCTACATAAACACGCGCTGGCACGTGTGAAGTGAAGGCTAGCAATTACGATCAATTCTTACGGTTAGACCACACGTTCAAGATTTACGCTGTGTGCACACACGCAGCGTGCACACACGTTGAACACATACATGTCGTGTACACATACTATATAGAACGGCGCATGTTTACGGTTGGTATCAGATTGAGGGGGCCGAGCGGTCATGCAGTGTCCCTGGGTGCGTGGCTGATATGGGATTCCGCGGTGCGGATTGTTGTTGTTGACATGGTTCGTTGGTTGTTGTCGCCGCGACCCACCCGCGACCCTCCCACTTGCTTTGTCGAGAAATTCTGCGCCTGCGGCGGCTTCGCTGCATTATATGATTAAAAAAATCGGCGACTGCGGCGGGATTCTTCACAACCTCCCAGGCTGCCGACACCTCACTCTTATCCGCAACTACAGCTTACGATGTATCCGGATTATCTATACGGTGTGTACGCACATACACACTGTGTACACACCCACTGTGTACACACACGCGCGCTGTGCACCAGTGCGCTGTATGGTGCGTCTTTACGGTTCGTGTATATGATGAATACCTACGGCGTGTACACACCAACGCCGTGTGTACACAAACACGGTGTACACACACGCATTGTACACACACGCTGTGTACACACACGAAGTGCTTTACGGCGCATAAATGCATCAATTACGTACGGTGAATACGCCTGGCTCGTATATACGGGGAACATTTACGGTGTGTACACACACGCGGCATGTACACACAACGCCATTTACACACGCTGTGTACGCACACGCTGTGCACACAAACGCTAGGGTATACTATATTCACGGTTGATATATACGGTTCGTGTGTACGGTCCGTATCTGCGGTATGTACACGCAGGCTATGTCCACACACGCTGTGTTCAAAAGCGATGTGTTTCACGATGCGTCCGTACGGTTCAAACTTACTGTCTAAGCATACTGTTAGTGTCTTTACGGCGTGTACACACACGCGCGCTGTGTTGTGTTCACACACTCTGTGCACACATACACACGTTTTGTGATCACACGCTGTGTACACACACTGTGCCTTATTGTGCGTGCTAACAATTATTACGTACGGTTGTGACTTCTGGTTGCCATGTACGGTGCATACATGCGGAACGCTTTACGGTCAATACGAACGATTAGACTATACGGAAAATCTTGACGGCGTGTACGCACACACACACACACGCTGTGTATATACAAACGTTGTCCACACACAATGTGGATTGAACACTTTGTACTTCTGCAACATTCAACTTCTAAACGTGTTATCAGACTACTTCTACTACGTGATTACGGTGTACCGTCTTCAAAAATCGGTCCCTCAACCTCTCCCGGAATACATCTGGTCAAAATGTTCACCCTGGATGCCTTTTTCGCGGTCGGGGACAGGAAAACAGCCCCCGGAGGCCGAAGAAGGCAACAAGCCTTCCCGAACCATGAACCTCGAACCTGCCCGCCTTCCTTTGCGGCGAGAATGATGTCATGACATTTTCTCAGGATGCGTTCCAGGATTTCGGGCCTCGTTTTTCCCGACCCTGTCGAACACGGGTAACATCGGTATATGGAAAAACTCGGAACACATGGACCGGATCGGAATCATGACCACATGCTCCTCTGATTCTTGCTTGGCGGAAACAATGAATGTGCTGGGCCACCTCACTCCCAGACGGCTCCAACCTCCACCCGCTACATCCTTGGACGCATCGTGTTGACACGATCGTCCCATTGCCAGCGGAGGAAAGATGCTCTGCTCGCGCCATGGCTTTTGTTGTCGGCGGCAGGCCAGGCCACCGCCAGCAGGCCGAGCGAGGTGACGCACGGCCCTCCCCCACGCCCTCCAGCCAGCACTCCAGGTGCCGTCGCCGCTCGCCGACGCCGAGGCCGACGGCGACGCCGCCGAAGACGTGGCCCACGACGACGCCGCCGCCGACGCCGACGCCGACACGGCGAAACCCGCGCGCCAGGGCCGCCGGCCCTGCGCGGCTGGCCCGGCAGCGACGCCTGCGCGCGCGGGCCGCGACCTCGAAGGTGGCGGCCGGCCGCGGCACTGACACTCGGCGCGGCGCGGCGTCTGCGGGGCGCGGCGCGGCCAGCTGAGGCCGCACCGGCGCGTCGTGTGCGCCAGCGCGGCAGCGGTCACGACTGGCCCCCGCCCGGCCACAGCGAGACGCGCCCCGCGGAGCGCCCGCGCTGCTGCTGGTCCGGCCGGGCGCCCGCGGCGTCTGGCCCGGGGGGCTGCTCGGAGCCGCCAGCGAGACCGGCGGGCTCCTTGATGCGGGGGGGGGGGGGCCTTTCGCATCTCGTGTCACGGGAGATCGGGGCGGCAGGGGGCCTGTGGGGACCAGCGTCGGGCCCTGGGTCCGTGAGAAACGACCAGGGACGAAACAAGCAGTTGCCGAGAAGGGGTCGAAAAACCCTGGAGTTAGGCCCACGTAAAAAGTCCCACCAGCCACCTGGGCGTAGGTGGTCTAGGAAGTTTTCTCGACCAACCCCCTTCTTCCCCTTCGGGGAGGGGTTTACCCCATCCCCTTACCGCCTCCCCTGGACTTGGACAGGGGTGGTCGCGGGTAGTTGGAGCGTCCAAAATGGCCCAAGGTGGCTCCAAGAGGGCCTGGGAGAGTATGGCCTCCAAGATGGCTCCAGACTGTGCAAGATCGCTCAAGACCGCTCCAAGATGCTCACTGAGGCCCCAAGACCGCCTCAAGACGGTTCCAAGTGCCCAAAGAGCTCCCCAAGGAGGCGGCCAAGAGACCAACATCCTCCAAGCAAGCACTTATGGGAAATATATGTTGTTGGCTTTCTCGCCAATTCGCTTCTAATGGTCATCCGAGGCCTCAAGATGGCTTGCTCCACGATGGCCCAAGAGAGCACCAAGTGGGCCCAAGAGCGCTCCAAGAGCGCCCCATGAGGCGACCTTCAGCAATCTAGAAGGGCAAGGCTAATTGAAGCTCCCCTCTGTTTGTATCGATGTCTTCAAAGATGGCTCCAAGATCGCCCCAAAAACTCCCAAGAGGGCCCCAAGAGGCGCCCACACAGCTCCAAGAGGCGCCCAAAGGGCCTCCAAGAGGCTCCCAAGAGACCCCCAAGAGGCCTCGAGAGGATCCCCGAGGCACCCAAGACGCTCAAAGACGGCACTGGGCCCGCCAAGATGCCCCCCGGATGGACCACGAGGCCTCCTATTATAGCCGGAGTGCAGTATCCCCAAAGAGGGTTTTTAGACCCACTGCGGTTTCCAAGGTCGATTGCGTGCCCGCCTAGTGCGGGCTGGCATGGCATGTTAAAACATGCCTCCTCCTCCTCCTCCTCCTCCTCCTCCTCCTCGTCCACTTCCTCTTCATCCCGAAAGGCATCTCGGAACCCAGAGTTGCGAGGATGTCTCCAGCGTAACGGGCTGGACCACCTCGCGCGCGGCATTTCGGACCCCAGAGTTGCGACGATGTCTCGGGCGAAACGTGCTGCGAGGAAGTCTCAGGCGAAACGGGCCGGACCACCTCGAGCGCGGCGTCTCAGAGCTCCGAGTTGCGGGGGCCTCCTGGTGCCTCCTGGGGCCTCCTGGGGACCTCCTGGGGCTTCCTCCCAGGCCTCCTGTGGCCTCCTGAACTCCACCTGAGGTTTCCTGAAGCATCTTGGGGCTCCCAGGGGGGATATCTAACCTGTGGCCGTTTGGGCCTCTCCAAATACAGGGGGGGGCCACAGGAGCAGGAAAAATCAACGAATCGACACCGGATGTGTATTAACTTGACACGTTCTGATAGAGGGCCTCCTGGGGCCTCCTGGGAGCCTCCTGGGAATCTCCTGCGGACCCCTGGGGCCTGTCCTGGGCGTCCTGCGGCCTCCTGAAGCTCTCTGGGACCTCCCCCTCCTCCTGCCTGCTCCCTCATGCACATCATCCGCCTCCTCCTTCTCCCTTCCATCCTCCTCCTCCTCCTCCTCCTCCTCCTCCTCCTCCTCCACCTCCTCTTCATCGCGAACGGCATTTCGGAGCCTAGAGTTGCGAGGATGTCTCCAGCGTAACGGGCTGGACCACCTCGCGCGCGGCATCTCGGACCCCAGAGTTGCGACGATGTCTCGGGCGAAACGTGCTGCGAGGAAGTCTCAGGCGAAACGGGCTGGACCACCTCGAGCGCGGCGTCTCAGAGCTCCGAGTTGCGGGGGCCTCCTGGTGCCTCCTGGGGCCTCCTGGGGACCTCCTGGAGCTTCCTCCTGGGCCTCCTGTGGCCTCGTGAACTCCACCTGGGGTTTCCTGAAGCCTCTTGGGGCTCCCAGGGGGGATATCTAACCTGTGGCCGTTTGGGCCTCTCCAAATGGAGGGGGGGGGGGCACAAGAGCAGGAAAAATCAACGAATCGACACCGGATGTGTATTAACTTGACACGTTCTGATAAGCGGCCTCCTGGGGCCTCCTGGGAGCCTCCTGGGAATCTCCTGGAGACCCCTGGGGCCTGTCCTGGGCGTCCTGCGGCCTCCTGGTGCCTCCTGGGCCTCCTGGGGACCTCCTGGAGCTTCCTCCTGGGCCTCCTGTGGCCTCCTGAACTCCACCTGAGGTTTCCTGAAGCATCTTGGGGCTCCCAGGAGGGATATCTAACCTGTGGCCGCTTGGGCCTCTCCAAATGGAGGGGGGGGCACAAGAGCAGGAAAAATCAACGAATCGACACCGGATGTGTATTAACTTGACACGTTCTGATAGAGGGCCTCCTGGGGCCTCCTGGGAATCTCCTGGGGGCCCCTGGGGCCTGTCCTGGGCGTCCTGCGGCCTCCTGGACCTCTCTGGGGCCTCCTGAGGCTCGCAGGGTCCCATGGAGGATATGTAACATGTGGCCTTCTGGGCCCCCAGGCTGGACCACCTCTTGCGCAGCATCTGAGAGCTCAGAGTTGCGAGAATATCTTGTGCGAAACAGGCCGGACCACCTTGCGCACGGCATCTCAGATCTCAGAGTTGCAAGGATTTCTCAGGCGAGACGGGCCGGACCACCTCGCGCAGGGCATCTCAGAGCTCAGAAGTTCGAGGATGTCTCAGGCGAAACGGGCCGGACCACCTCACGCGCGGCATCGGGGAGATCAGAGTTTCGAGGATGTCTCAGGCGAAACGGGCCGGACCACCTCGCGCGCGGCATCGGGGAGATCAGAGTTTCGAGGATGTCTCAGGCGAAACGGGCCGGACCACCTCGCGCGCGGCATCTTGGAGCTCAGAGTTCGAGGATGTCTCAGGCGAAACGGGCCAGACCACCTCTCGCGCGGCATCTGGGAGCTCAGAGTTTCGAGGATGTCTCAAGCGAAACGGCCCGGACCACCTCTCGCGCGGCCTCTCAGAGCTCAGATTTAGGAGGATGTCTCAGGCGAAACGCTCAATCCCGGACAACTTAGAAACGAGAGTTGTGAGGATGTCTCAGGCGAAACGGGCCGGACCACCACATTTGTTTGAGGATGTCTCTGCTTAGCTTTCCCTCGGCCGGAATTAGCTTCTATCACAACAGCACCCCGTTCAGCAAGCTGTTTGGGGAAAAAGCTTCCGACCCACATCCGAGCAGACTCCGAGAGACATTCAGGAGCCTTTAACTCTTCTGTTCGTCCTTTTCCTCCTCATCCTCCTTATCCGCTTCCTCCTCCTCGCTCCTCCCTCCTCCCCCTCCGAGGATCCGCCGCTGCCCGCCGAGGAGTCTCTCGACACGGAAAACGAGGCGGCCAGGCTCACGGGCCTGGAGGAGACCGCACCCGCCTCGGCCTCGGAGGTCGCCCCGAAAGCACGTTCGCCCTCCCCGCCCCCTCCTCCTCCTCCTCCTCCGCGTGCAGCTCATAGCCGACAGAACTCGAAGGAATCGAGCCGCTCCCGAGAGAGGCGACGCAACCGCGTCGCTCCGTGGCACTCCGAGGCCATCCGGTGGCCCTGATCGTAAAGTTGGTGGTTTGCGGTTTGCTCCCGGGGCCCATGTCCCTGAGGGGCCCAAGCGGCTGCCCAGAACCAGAAAGCACGACCCAGCCTCGTCAGCAAGCGTCCGCCGCCGCCGCTGCCCCCTCCTCCTCCTCTACCTCCTCCTCCTCCTCCTCCTCCTCCTCCTGTCGTGGTTCAACGTTATCCTCCTCCTCCTCCTCCTCCTCCTCCTCCTCCCTCCTCCTCGCCCTCCTCCTCATATTCTTCCTCCTTCTCCTTTTCCTTTCCATCTCCTTATATTCCTCCTCCTTCTCCTCCTTGTCCTCGTCAGATCATGGCAACTCGTCTGGACATCGTTTGTGGATGGGCTGCCCTTTTCCTCCCCCTCCTCCTCCTTATCCGCCTATTCAATTGCATGCTCCTCCACATCCCTGATCAACGCAACTCGCCTGCGCGTGGATGGGCTGGTGTTTTTTTTCGTCGCGGTTGCAAGCGGAAGCGCAGGCGGCGTCCGAAATGTGCCCGGGCTACGATCCAAACCAGATTACCTAAGCGCGCGAACCAACTCAACCTTGTTGTTCAACCACGTCCAGCTCCATGACCGCCATCACCATCGAGTGCCCAGGACACTGACAATTCGATGGCCTTGCGAGCCAGCCCGCGCCCAATCTTCACAGAACGCGCCACGTGGTCTCGCCGGCCCCTGGCCCCTGGCCCCTTTCCCTTCGCGAGGTTGACTCCGACATCGTAGCCTCTGAAATCGAGATCTCTAAGACGTCGTCCAAAGCCAGACCCTGCTCCCGCGCAGAATCCCCCACTCGCTCGAGATTTCCCTCAAATCTCACCGCGCCTGACCTTTCCCGATCCACGTTGGATCTCATCCGCGAGCACTCGCGAGCCCCGGGGCCCCAAAGCGCCTCGCGTTTGAAATGGGCTCCTGAGGCCGATGGCCCACGACGCGCCGGGTCTGGACTCGGCGGCGGGCGCCGGCTGGCAGCCCCCCGACTTCGGCAGCGCTGGCCCATTTGCAAATCCAGCGCGGCGCGCGCGCTTGCGCCCCCAGCTCGCGCGGCCGCGACGCAATGACAGCTCGGACACTGCCTGATCGCAACCCCTGCGAGCACTGTGCAAGCCCTCTGGCGAGCACCCCCCCCGCGCGGCCTCGGGCGAGTCTTCTCCGCCCCCCCCGAAGCCTGGGCCCAAAAGGGATCCCCAGCGGGCAGGCTGCGCGGGTTCCCCGCCGCCCAGCGCGGTGTCGCGCTGCACTCGCATTGCTTCCATCGCGTTCGAACGTAGGTCAGGATGCCCGCAGACAGGCTCACGCGGCGCCCGCCTCCGCGTGAACGCGCGCGCCCGGAACTACCGCGGAAGACCCCGCTGCAGAGGGCCACGCCGAAACGGACCTCATATTCCAGCCGCCCCCCAAAAAAAGAGCGGCTGCCCTGGCGCTTTCAACGTCTCCCCCAACTGCTTCGAGATTAATAAAACTCTGGTCGCCCAGCCCCCCCCCCCCTTGCAGCGAGATGACTGGACCTTCGTCTTGACCACAACTCGCTGCGCTGCCCCCCCCCCATCCTCCGTCGGGGGCCCTGAAGACGGCGCGGGCGCGGCCGTCGAAGATGACGGCGGCCCCCCGCTTCAAGTGATTTGCCGACGCGGGGCCGCTCGGGCACCCACGGCCTCCGCGCCGGCAGGCGAGGGTGCGCTTTCCGAAGGTTCGCGCCGCGAAGGTTCCCAAGGCGGGGCCATCTCCGACCGGCCGAAACGGGCGCCGATGCAAATCTCGGGACTCGCGCCCTGGCTGATTCTGGCAGAGCGCCCAAACTCGTGGCGACAACGATGCTAACGAGACGACGCCGCCCCTTTTCCCAGATAGACAGTCGCGTTCCACTACTCGCAACATCCGCCGGTCCCCTGGCAGGGCCATCAGGCTGCGCGGCGGAAGCGTCATGCTCCCTGCGCCAGTTCCAGTCTCCAGCGTTACAGATCTGCTTTCTGCTTCCCACTGGACATTGCTGCTGTCCGCGCGAAGGGGGGGGGTCGGAAACCGCCCTGATTGCCGCGCCCGAATCGTG